>JANTPZ010101243.1:0-18119 GCA_025593235.1 Vachellia pachyceras
TCTCATGGAGGACTTGATCGGCAAGAACGACGCCGTTTTCAGGGGAAGCTGCGTCACCATGGAGCAATACCCTCTTGTGTGCGGGCTGTATGGCGTGCATTACCTGATCCACATTCCCGGGTCGGGTTATCAGATCAAGGGAGAGCTGTACGGAGTCACCGGCCGAGGCCTGGTCCGACTCGACGAGCTTGAAGGAGTGGCGATGAAACATTACGAGCGCCGGCCTATTGGGGTGGCGGGGGAGGGGTCGGGGGAAAAGTTGGAGGCGGAGGCGTATTTCGCGCACGGCAGCTACGGCGAATCCCTGTGGAAGAAGAGAGGAGAAGTCGGAATTAACGAGTACGGGTTTGAGAATGCATTGGGGTACGTGAAGATAGAACAGAGGGCAAATGATAAGAGTCTTGCTGATGAGCTTTTCGAATTTGTGGGCTCAGCTCCGATTGAATTGGGAAGAAATCAGAATCAGAAATGAGAATTCGAATTGGATGCTGCAATCAATTGACGTGTAAGTATTTTCTCTGTAGTTAGCAGCAAAAATTTATGTGGAAAAAATAAAGGGACAAAAATATTTTCGAGGCGATGTTCCTCCCAAGCAAACGGTGGTTTCGTGGATTGTGCACTGATAAGTTGGCAACATGTGGGTGTGTCCAAATGGAAGAAGATAAAAGCTTCTTGTTTTTGTTTCGTGCAGCTATATAGCAGAAACAATAGAGAATGAGAAGCTTTTAATTTGTTCCTCGGTTATGCTTCATAAGTTTCTTTTCATAAGCCCACGTTGCTAGCTGACTAGCTCCCCTTGGCATTAATTCAACGATTATCTCTTTGACGCTCCAGATTGAGACTTTGAAGGGGCTAAATCCCTGTGAAAACCCTCCCTGCTTGAAGATTAGCAGATTGATATCTAATCATCTCTGGCTATAATTCATGTCCAAAATCGATGCTTTTGTTTAAATTAAAGATGCCCAAGTTTACAGAGAATTCCTATTATGCAACCCTGAACAAAACACGCTCCATGTCTATATAACAATGAATAGATACCGTCCTTGTATATACTCTTGTAGATAAATGTGAAGTTTAATTAATGCTTGGCCGGAAGGGAAGGAAAAAACAGAGAGAAGGAGCACGAGCCAACATTAGATGAATCGTGAGAAGAATTTAAAGAGCGGGTGATAATGCAAACAGTAGTACGTCGGTTATATGCAGAAGATGGATGGTGATACGCAATCCTTTATTTGCCGCAACACAATGGTCACACAAATAGATTATCCAAATATGATGAGTTTAGAAGGAGTTCATCAATCTTGATGAGCAGCCAGTGTGAACCCAATAGCTAGAAGGAGAGTGAAAGTCGAGTATATGCAGAAGATTGATGGTGATACACAGTCCTTCATTTGCTGCAACATAATGATGACACAGGCTATGGAGGGAATATGATTTGGCATCCATCAACAACAAGTGGAAGTGGTGCAAGTGGCAGAGCATTGAGGCTTCTTGGAAATGATACAGCTCCAACCTTCACATTGGCAGCATGCTGTATCACCACCATCCTTCACTTCCTCTTTCTTCACTTTTTCCCCCTCGCTGCATGCAAAACCAAAAGCCAAACCCATCATCTTTAATTCCCATATCAATATACTACAATTGTACATATAATAAGATATCCTGTTCGTATCTAGGATCAATGATAGTCTGATGAAATCGGTCGTCAAGTATTGACGTACATTGTAAGCGAGGAATTTTCGTCACGGGTAATGGATTTGCCGGCATCCGCGCCTGAGGTCTTGGTAACCACACATGTCCAACCCTCTCCACATTTGCAGCTCACTCTACTGTGTTGCCTACAGACCTCACTTCCCTGCACATACATATACATATACACTCACTGGGACTAGTGATGTTCAAACGAATCTCTAGTGCTATGCATTAGAATATAAGAGTACTAATTAGAGAAAGGATTGTTGAGGTATACAAGTCCTATCAAATTGTCTTGAGCTGTTTTGACAGAAGACAAATAATATATATATATATATATATAACTAATTCACTAAATTCTAATAACTATGGTGGAAGGTGGAACTTTCAAGGATTGACATGTAAAGGCAAAGGTTAGAAGTGATAGGAGAGAAGATGAGTTAAGGGAATTATAATTAATTAAGGAGGGCAGGACTCTGAAACTGATCAGTCTCCATGCTCCTTCTTCAATCTTCAATATGTAGATTTGGTTGGCTATTTGAGGGTGGTCTCTGGTGCTTATATGTGTGTGTGTGTGTGTGTGTGTGTCTGTGTCTGTGTGTGTATGGATTTCTGAATTCTCTTTTACCGGCTGGGCTTTTCTGTGCTTGTGACTAGTCACTTCTCATTCGGCCATTGCCTTCCATGGCAACTTAGGCATGCCCTTTTGTTCTTCTCTGTTTGGTTTATTTGCGAGAAATCATATTCTTCCAATACGAAATATAAATGATGACTTAATTATTGGGATATTCACCCACAATGATTTTGCGGACTACGATTAAAGTAATCTTATCAACACATTATTTAGGTAACATCGCAATTATTGCGACCTTTCCTTTTTGCTTTGGGCTCTTGTTTCATCCACTACCTTTAGTTTTTAATAGAATTATAGCAATGAATAGAATCTCTTACACGATTCCAGTCCTAAAAGAGTGCTAAAAAAACCTGAATTGCTTGTAGACCCCAACTATGATCCGACCATATTATCGTATTCTTAGCGCTTTTGAAGCATATATTGTATTCTCTCTTTAATATAAGTATTAGTTGATTTGTTTGGGGAGAAAAAAAAACTAAATATTATATTAAGATAAATTATACTTTCATTTTGTAATTATCTAAATTACATGATTTTTTATTTGAGAAATTTTTTATTCTTACTTTAACATAAACGCGTGTTATATTGACATTTGGTTTGAATTTATAACCAAAGGTAATTACAATTATGATTATTTGACCGGTTTTACTCTAGAATTTGTTCAAGATTTTTTTGGTATATTTTTCTACATTTGAGAGGAGGACTTAATTTTTTACTAAGCATAGGTATTATTATATTAGAAGCAATCTTGCTCGAGGCGGGCACATTTTTTTAGTGGGAATTTAAACATTTATTTGTTATATTATGATAGACTAACCCCTTCCACTAAACTCAACATTTATTAGAAGATAACTTTATTTTGATTTATTTCCTACCCACTTCAGCAAAAAAATTTTCCCCACACCGGTTCACCGGAGTAATATTCAAATCCGACCCGCATCGCACATCTAGATGTGGTGGGTGAATCTTCCAACGAGGATCTTTGCATACACTTGGACTTAAAGTTGAGACCTCATTTAAACGGAACTAACTAATTACCACTTGGACCAATTCCCGTTGGTTCAACGGAATCTGTTGGAAATGTAATCAATGGATTAGGAGCATCTGGGCCCAAATAATTTGTTTCACCAACATCAAAAAGTCTCTCGAATCTCCTTCGGACAACTCTGGCCCAAATATATATTACGTGTGTAAAAATAGAGTTACGAATGAATGGCCTGTTAGCACAATAAAAAGGTATATGTATTTAACAAAGGTTCAAAAAACCGGACCGGACAACGAACCGATCGAGACACTGGATCAAGGGTCAGAGGTCGAACCGGGGTCGAACCGGGGGTCGACCCGGCTATATAAAAAAATTAAAAATATTACAAATTAATTTGTAATAACAATCTATACATTAGGAATCCAAATATCAATTTTCTGAGACTCTTTTTCACCCCATTTAGTTTCCTGAAGACACAAGATATTTTCCTAAAGACTCATTAATTTTAAATTTATTGGATAAAAATTTAAACGAGGGTAAATTAGAGAGACAAATTAACCCTGATATATAATTTGTCAAGATATTTTTACTTTGATGTTATCCATCCTAATTGAGAAAAATGGGCACATCAAAGGATGGGTCCCACTATGAACTGGGGGTCACGTGGCTTTCTTTTGACTCTGAAAACGCTAGCCTTTCATTAATCCCTCATCGCTCCCCCCCCCCCGCGCCTTCGACGCGTGGAAATAGGACATGGGCTGTGCCAAGACGTGTTTGTTTTAGGAGACAGACATGATGCGAGCCGCCCTAATGCGTGACCTCCTCCCAGCTGGCCCTCTCCATCCCTTGGCCTCCCTTTTATAAAGAGCGTGCCTACGTTACCCCTATTCACGCACGTTATCCCATTAATTAATGCCGTTCAAATCGATGCCCAGATATCAAGCCTTCTCCCACTGCTTACCGTTTCACCGTACCAACCCGCCCAACTCGACGGGTTGGGCAGGTTAATGTCAACCCGATCGGGTTGACTGTGGTTCGGACCGGCCAGTCCGTCGGTTCAACGGTTCCCCGGTTCGACCGGCCGATTCGAACCGGGTTTTAGTTCATTGGTATTTAATGCTATCCATTGAAGGCATCTTCATTGGACGACACTTGGCCCAAATATATATTAAATGCCATCTATTGTTGTCCGAAATGTGAAAAATTTAGATTAGCCTAGCCCGCTGGAGAGAAAATGAGGAAGAAGAGAAAATTTAAAAAAAAATAGTGGAGAAATGAGTTTTTTCCTATTTAGATGGGAGAGGAAAAAGTGGTAGGAAGGAAAAGTTGAAGAGAAAATAGAGAGACCCATATACTTTTTATTAACTTTTCATTTTTATTATCAAAAAAAACTTTTCATTTTAAACCATTAAATTTGACATTTAACTTTTTTAAAATTATGACTATGTATTTCTTTTTTTAAAATGATAAGATTTAAGATATATTATAATATCTAATTTATTTTTTTATTACTTACTAAAACCTCTTTAACCTTAAAAAAATATGATATATTTTTATCTAAATTATTTTTTAGAATATAATAATATTAAAACATATATTTAGTAAATAATTTGATTTTAAATTATTTAATGATATTAATGCTAATATAATTTTTTCATTCTCGTATTTAATTTGATAGTATACTTGATATATTTTAGTGATACTTTAGTTATTCAACTATTTATTAAAATATTTTTATTTAAGGATAATTTAATCATTCAACTATTTACTCATTTTCTTTCCTCTCTATTTTCTTTTGTCTATCCAAGTAAGGTATATGATAATATCTTCTCTCTAGTTTCTCTCTTCTCATTTTCTTTTTTCTCAACTTTTCTTCTGACCCAAGCGGAAGATAAGGTAATTATTGATGGACTTGAAGATGGATTAATCCTTAATAACCTAATAAAATAATGTTTGAATTCTTATTGGGAGAGGTGCACACAACATTTGAAGTTTGGCAATTCCTTAAACGGTATTGCCTTTAATAAAAGAATACATGTATTTAATAAAAAAACTCTGTTTTTATAAAAATACATTTGTGTAAATAACAATGAATTTAATGGGAATAATATATGCATAATCTACATAATGTTAAGGGAATTTTCCAATAATATATGCGTCATCTACGGTGATGATCATAATTGGCTTAATCACTCGAAACCAGAAGTGGACATCAACTGGTAAACATAGAATCTTGTCTTGCGGACCAACGTGGGATGACTCTAGTAGAATGATTCAGTTTCTAATGGATATTTGAATCTCTGCTAAGGAGGTCTATATATTCAGTAATTAATGGTATTTCAAACTGGATTACATCCAGGATATATATATATATATATGCTTATTAAAAAAATGAGAATAAATAGATAAAGATGAAAAGGGAAAAAAGTGGATTATACTTCGTAGGTTCATACACACACATGGTTGATGAAAACCCTTTATTTTATTTAGCATAAGATGCAGGACGATACATATAAACACAACTGACCAAAGTGACTGGTTCTTGATAATTAAATACGTACAAACCTTGATTTGCTAGCAAATCACACGCAGATTCATGTGGGGATCCATAAAGTAACCCAAGTGACAAGTTTTGATTAACCAACAAAAGCCCCTTTATTTATTTATTTATTTATTTATTTATTTATTTATTTATTTTTTGCAACCAAAAGCAGATAATTTATACTATCTAGTATCGAAGTAGAATTTACTTGGCCTGGATAGAACAGGTGCATGGTCCAGAGCACTCGAAACCCTTCTGTGCCTCAGATGGCTGAACCCTAGAAATCACACAGCTCCATCCTTCTCCACACTTGCAGTATGCTCCGGTTGCGGCATCGCCCACCTCCTTCACCCCCTCTCCGGGAACTTTTACCCCATCTCTGCATCCACCACAATAAAACAAGTCGGGAAGGCCTTACAAAATGAAGTGGCCGGGTTTATAAGTTTAAAGACCCTTAATTTTTAATAGATTATGATCTTTTGATACAATCTCTCAACTCCTTCAAATCCGTACTCTTACAGTCTTACTAGTTACTTACATGGAGCAGTCGCAATTTTCGCCACATTTAAAGTAGGGTTTTCCGGCATCAGGGCCGGTGGTCTTGCTGATAACACATGTCCAGCCCTCTCCGCATTTGCAGAAGACGTCTCCGAAGGTGCCTTCAAGAGGGACTTCTCTGCAAATACATGCATACGATGATATGATATAACATGAATCACATGAGCATGACCTTTGTGTGTGTGTCTATATATATATATACACACACACACCCATATAGTTCATATGAGTCGAAGCTTTTTAAGGAAACAGGACCTCGAAAGGACGTAAACGTTAATCTGAATGGAATTGAAAAGAAAATCAAACCTGATTTGGCTCGGAGACTCCATCTTCTTCTTCGCTGTTATTTGGTTGCTTTCAATCTGTCAAGTGAGTCCTCCCACCCTCCCATGTATTTTTATACACGCATTATGTTGGTCCCTCCCTTCTCTTCCCACTTGTTATTTTCAAAACTCTAACTTACCCTTTGATTCTTCAGATTCGAGTCTTAAAGTATTGCGGGTAATTTTGTCAATTCACTTCTCATACCTTGTGCCTCACTCTCGCTCAGCATAATATTCTTACAATTGGTGTATATTCATTAACCCATTCATCCCTAGAATTAAAGTTAATATAAAATTTAGGTCCTTTTTTCTATAGCCTTCGGTGTGTAAAGTTTTTTAAATTCATATTGTCAAGTATTATATTCAAGCAACTGATTAGTTTAAAAGTTTTGCGATAAGAATGCCTTTCCTAGAGATCTTATTAAACATAATGGGATAAATTCAAATTCAGCTTACCCACTTTGTAGCCTAATTGGTCAGTTGCTAGACCGAACATCATCCTTAGGCATATTTAGATCAAATTACTTGCATCCATAGATTGAGTTCTCTAATCGAATTTTAACATCATGTCGGACCATTTTTAAAAGTAAAACTAACACGATTTGATTGGAGAACTTGAATATAATAAATATAATTAAATTAACCTAAATTTTGTCTTTAAACTCATGTTATGGAAAAATTAGGACAGAAAAGAAAGTAATATAGTGGTCCTTCCCATGTGCCCCCTGTTTCAATTTATTTTGTCCCACTTGTTGCTTGGCCTTTATGCCATGGATTTTTTTTTTTTGGAAGTTTCACTCATGCCTAGAGAGTTCAACTAATGCATCAACATTTGAAAAGAAAAATATGGTTTTTATTTATTAAAGTTGTGGTGAACTTCGAATAACATTTTTTTACAATTTTTTATCTAGCTTTTTTTTTGGTTGCCATACTACGTACTCAACAGAGATGTGGTCAAATTTTAGTTTGTATTTCCAAATACCATTATCACGCTGTGACAAGTTCTGGTTTCTTTGAAAGATGGGCTTATAACATTATATTCCTTTGATCTAATAACTATCTTATGAGGTGTAGGTCTCCTAAAAATTTATACTTATTATAATGTTACTTTCATTGAGAGACAACTAACGAGAGAAAGCTACCTATTAAGAGTTTTGTTCGGAGGCACTAACGAACAAGAAGATCAATAAGAGACCGAGTGAAATGGTATAGAATGGAGATTCGGTTTCCAAATTTTAACTAGATTTTGGGATTTAGTTCACCTCTCACTTATTTTCAGTATACCTGTCAGCGATACAATTACTCTGAGTCGTCACATCACATACCATCAATCTCCAAGTATTTTAATTAATGTTGACTACCATCATTTTTCGAACTAATATTTTAAGTAAAAGATATTGGAACTTATGTATATATTGATCGCAAACTCCAAAAACTGTGTTGGATTTAAAATTAATATAAAAATATTATTTATCTGCTTGTGTCATGCATGACGTGAGTTGAGATACCAATATAAAACTATAAATCTTAAATCATACTCCTAACTTTTTTTAATGTGGGTGGGGGTGGGTTACTGGATTCTATAACATTTTATAATATATCTGTTTTTTCCCTAACCTCCTTTTATACTCAAAATTAAAAAAAAATATTTAGTAAACTCATCCAGTGTCCAGGCTATAGTAAATTCATATATATCGTCAATAGTTAAGTCAAGAAGGGACAAAATTTCTTTCATGTAATAGGGTTAAAGTTTTAAATAATAAAGTTTATGAATTAAAAATATTGTATAAATATCTTCCAATTAAAGGTAAACATGTTTTAGGTTTCGTCCGGCAATACATATGAGAAACGTTTTGTGTGGAAGTTCATGTTGTTTTGAATTTGTTATTATTAACTTGGTATGGTGCCTTTCTTTTACAATTGAAGGCTCAAGGCCTCCTAACAACAGGAATAAATCTCTAAGTAAAATGAATCCCATACAATCATTATTAGCAATGTACTCAAATAGTTCAGACAGTTAAGAAATAATCCTCTTGAATCCAAGATTCTATGCAAGCATCAAACCGGTAAAAACATCTCATAGCTCAGTCTCAAAGACAATACAAGAGCCAAGGGTATATGAAAAACCTACAATATAATCCAAGTTGAATAACACCATCACATCCATTCTTATTATGATATGCAAAAATAGCCTCGTCCACATTTACTTTAATCCAACCCACACAAGGAGGTTGCCAATATAGTGGTGGAGTTGATAACAAATGGCGATCATTCAAGGCATAACAATCGAAAGATGATCCATAGGCTTAAAAAATCATTGTAGAAAGTACTATGTACTAGGGGTGTGCATGAACTATACCAAACTGAGTTGAAGCCTAACCCGAAGTCTAGTTTGGTAGAGATCTCGAGCTGACCAAGGTAATTTGAGATCCAGTCTAGTCTCGCCTTATCCCGAGGTTAGGCTATACAAGACATAATCCAGTAGATTAATCCAGGATCCCTCCCTCCCTCCCTCCCTCCCTCCCTTTTTTTCTTTTTTATTTTTTTCAACTTTTTCCTATTATATTATTTCCCTTTTTGTAAGCGGATAGATTTCAATTTATATCAACTCACGTGTCCCAGCATTTCCCTTCCAAATTGCACAACGTTTAAATGCATTTGCCTCCAGATTTCACAACTTATATTCACAATAACTACGATCAACCAGCATTTCCCTTCCAGATTGCACATGGAACATAAAAAGAAAAGAGAAATAACCAAAGGCAAGAATGGATACAGAGATATATCGCTAGACTGCAGGGTGAGAGCCAGACCCTCTAGGCGTGAGCAACGTTGATAAGGAGATGAGACGTGGGGCGATGACTTGCGAGCGAGAGAGGAAACGACTGGCGACGATGACTGTTGAGGAGAGAACAAGCGGCAGCCATATTTGAGATTTGAGAACAGAGGGAGTCGAGATCTGATAATGGAAGAGGAGGAGTAAGATTTGGAGGGTTAAGATCTAAAGAAGAAGAAGAAGAGATTTGGAAAGGCAAGACAATAGATTCACAAGCAAGTGAGAGAGAGGCTTTCCAAGTGGTGGAAGCTCAACAGCACGAAGTGAAAGGTTCAAAGATGAAGGGAATAAACAAATAAAATAAATAGAAATAAAAAAGAAAAAGATTGAATTGAACTAGACTAATTGATCATAATACTCAGCTCGTAACTCCGTCTGACCCGGTGATTTAGTCTGATTTAGTCAATTCAGTTATGCTGATTTTTTTCTCATTGGAATGCATTAGGTTGGGTTAAACCGAACTCTAGGCTTTTTGAACAGCCATGTTATGTATGATTCCTTCACTTCCACAATTTTCATATGAAACCGCCCAAATAACCTGTAAAATTCGTTAATTGCAAACCATTCTATCTCTTAATGAAGTTGAGAAGATATTAGAATGGTACGTAGGTTGCACTAGCCGATTCCACAATTGACTTGGTATGAATATGATGTCATTTCTTGAGTTTCAGATTTCAATCTTTTGGGGTGTCTTTGGCCCCCTCAAAAAAAAATCTTTTACGGTGTCGTTTCATTATTGCAGCCAATAGGTGGAGGCGTGGAGCCTATGCCCTACGTATCAGAGATGAACAGTACTCCCCAAGCAGTGGATTGGGCCACTTGCAGATCATAATAATTGTATATGGGCTTCACCAAACCTTACTTAGCCTAAGGACAGTTGTGTTGTTTTTTTATAAGTACATATATCTTACCAATGGGCATTTGGTAGAGTTGGCAGGGCGAGGGTTCGAACCCTGGGGAGTGACAGACGCGATAATTAAAGCAACCTCAAAGAGGTTATCCTATCGGTACCTTGCTACCACCGTAAGGTCTCCTCGCGGGGGTCCAGATTAGTCTGGGGGGCAATGAACCCAGGATACCGGATGGTTTATACCGAAAAAAAATAAGTGCATGTATCTTTTTATAGTATCAAACACTAAATGTGGAGATTCGAGAGTTAATTTATCATATTGTAATGGGTTATCCACTTCCATTAGATCTAATAACCTTTGTTGATGGGTGTGCTAGAATTTTTAAGTACATGTATCTTTTTATAGTATCAAACACTAAATGTGGAGATTCGAGTCTTAATTTATCATATTGTAATGAGTTATCCACTTCCATTAGATCTAATAACCTTTGTTGATGGGTGTGCTAGAATTTACTTCGGGTAAGTACTTAATTTTTTAAGGTTTGCAGTTTGAATGAATCTCATTGACAAGAAATCATATTGAAAATATCACTTGTAATTTGGCATGATAATGCTGACATATAGCATATTTATAGTGCCAAATGGATGCGTATCAAATAAGATGTGTTAACAACCAGAGAAGGCTTTTCATGCAAGTATATGCTCTGGGGAAGATCAAGATCCATAGATTAATTATAAGATGATTATTGATTGAATCGTCAAAAATTGGGTTAAATTAATATCAAATTGCTGAATTCCTAATCCCTTACGTAGAGTACTGTTGAATCATAATTAAGGACACTGGTTCGCCGTCTTTCTCACAGCTCAGAGAAACGCATAGTAGAAATAGGAACGGACGACGAATGGTGTAATCAAGTACAGGCGAGGAGGTAAACAAGGAAAAAGGGTAATTTCCACTAAATATTACGACGACCACATAAGCAGAATGAGATGGCTGGGTCCCACGCTTCCTCCATTTGCATGTGATCATCATCAAACCCTAAACGTTGGCCTGCTGCAACCACTGAAGAGCAGTTTCTAATATATGCTGCTCATAACATAATAATGCTACTTCATGTCTCTGAGACTTAAACCCTTACTCTCAAACATTGTGTTGAAATTTTAGGTATCGTTCTTAATATAGAAGTTAGTTTGGGATTAGGATTGAAATTGATCATAAATATAATATCTCATGTCCATTTATCTTCTAAATTTACAATGCTTTTCCTAAAGTGTCTCATTGATTGGATGCATTAAGATATTTCTATGCAAGGGAGGTAAAGATGAAATCGAAGATTTTAGGAAAACCAACCCATATTTATTACAAATAAGTAACATAACCAATTTCATTATTCTATCGGAATTAATTGTCTAGCTTTATATTAAGGACATTGTTAGGTAATAATAAATAGGCTAAAGTATACTTTTAGTCCTTTATGTTTGTATCAGGTTTCATTTTAGTCCTTTAAGTTTAAAAAGTGCACTTTCAGTCCCTCAAACTTAACGATGTTAGTTTTTCTTAACGGAAATTGTTGACTCATCAAATTTAATTGATGATTGTGCAATAAAACATTGACAAAGCATACTCATATTTTAATTTTAATTTAATAATATAATAAATTTGATATTTTAAATTGTGTAAAATAAAAAAGATTTAAAATAACAGCTTTAAGTTTGATGAATTAGCAACTTCCGTTAAGAGAAACTAACGGTGTTAAGTTTGAGGGACTGAAAGTGTACTTTTTAAACTTAAAGGACTAAAGTGAAACCTGAAGCAAATATAAAGGACTAAAAGTATACTTTAGCCTAATAAGTATAAGAGCTAAATAAAAGATTTACTTTAATCTAACTAATTCATTTAATTAACATTGTAAATTAATTATCTAACTCTCATATTAAATATATAATATTGTTGAGTTTAGTTAATTAATTGAGTTACCATATATGCATGCACTGTCCTTACAGGGAATTCTCATCTAAGCTCTCTGTTTTACTATAATATACCACCATGGACAAGAAGTCAACGAAAATTTTTTTATCAGTGGTCAAGAGTTCAACGCTTGGCTGGAAACCACTTATTGCCCAATCAACTGGAATAGGCGCGCTTGCACACACATATATATAATGGCCACCTAAGAAAAAGTAAAGGCCGTACGAACAAGAGATAGAAGAATATAATTAGGGGACAATATATATACATATAATGTTTACATAAACCATGCGAAAATAGAGCAAAACAAGTAATAATTAAAAAGGGAGGGTTGGTGACTTGAAGATATCTATACGATCAGCACGTCTTCCTTTAAGTTACTATTACTTGTTCAAATTGATCTCTAACTATCCCTTTTTGGTAACTGAGGGAATTTTGATATTGTGAACAAACAAGCCTCTTTTATCTAGTACTCCAATCTAGTATGATGTTAACGTTTACCAAAGTGTGTGTGTGTGTGTGTGTGTGTGAATGATCTCATCTCATAACCATATAGTGTAAGACTTTCTTACTGTCTGCAACAACAACAAAAAGTCGTTAACCTCTCCAGGAAAACTTCAAAGGGAAAAAGAACGAGTATATACAGTGAAATGACACTGACCAAATCAACGCACCAAAATGTCAATTCTACATGGAAATTAACTTTACTTTAGTGAAATAAATAAGTGTCTCATAATAACTAAATTGCTTAAATTTCCTCTATATATACAAATTTAGGATTATGTGGTAGTCGTAATAGGTACGGGCCATTAATAAATAGAAAGTCCATCAATAGTCCAAGTGGGGAAATCATCTGTTGGAAGAACAAGCTATCTCTGGCTTCATTTATAATGATCATGAAACCAAACGCTGCAGGGCGACGGTAATATATATACATATAGCACACTGTAGTGTAAGTGATGTAGAACGTTGTACTTGTATTTAGGAACATGCGACCTAATTTCAATTTCACCAGAATACAGATTCATGCAATAAGTGTTTTTGAGCTCCTATGTACCCTTCTCTACCCCTCTCTCTCTCAATCTCTGTGTGCGTATATATATCTCTATGTTCTCTGTAAACCTAAAGGAAACAGTAGTTGGATTCCAAAGCTTGAATATTCCCATGGTGCTCTTTGCTTTCTTGAGTTTAGCTGCATGCTCTGCCACTCGAACACTCCCTTCCACTCGCGAGGGCTATATCAGCTTTGATGTAGGAGTTCAGGGCATTGACGGTGTTGTTGCTGGAGGTAATGGCGGCAGAGGTGCGGAAGAGAATGGTGTAGCTGATGGTGCTGGATATGGAGCTGCTGCATTGGGGGTTATTGTTGTGGTGCAAGTGAAAGTGGCGGTGAAGGAGACGGAGGAGCTGCTACGGACGGGGGATGTGTATCAGGAGGTGAAGGCTAGGATGGCAAAGATGGTGACGGTAATGGAGGTGGCAGAAAAAATGGTGACGGACGAGAAGATGGTAGTGGCGTAGAGGAGAGGATTCAGGAGGAGCACAAGGCGAAGGATTTGGACCAGGATATGGCACTGGAGATGGGGTAGGTGTGGATCCGAAGGAGATGAAGGAATTGGAGGGGAATATGATGGCGGATCTACGGGTGGTGGTGGAGGAGCCGCCAGAGGATATTAACCTTGAGATGATCGCGCCGCATGATTAACAAGACATCTCACCCTCACATATATAAAAATATATGCGTGTAATATATATAGTGAACAACAATAAGAAGGATATTATCGAGTGCTGATATTGAACAATTCATTGATATTGTATATATTGCTGCATGAATGTCCAGTTGAGATTATGGTCTCAACGATGCATATCATAGTCCACAGTTTCACAATATGTACTATAGTTATCAAATTTATGTACGTATATATAAATGCATTGTTCTGTATATAGTTTTACAATCTTCTATCATAATTTGTTGTGTAATTTTAAACACAAAGAAAAGTGGCTAAATCTCAACAAAAGGGAAAGTTGATTAATTAGTTTCGTGTTATCATAAATATAACGAATAAACGGCTCATGGAAGGATTATTCCATATCCATTTGTATGAATTCCTGAAAGCTGTAAGTGAAGCTCCTGTGCTGTGGTCATTGATATTATAATTACTCATCACTTTCTGAAATGATTTCTTTTCATCGTAAATAATACTATCAGTTATTTTGCAAGATATCTAAACATTATTTATCTTCTTTCCACATGTACTTTATGTTTGACTAGTACGTGGAAAAGCCTTTTGAATGAAAAAGGGAATTATATATAATATTATGTTGTATATGCACGTGTTTAGAATAATACCACCTCGATCTTATATAAAGTCCCTCTCATACGAGGATTTGAATCTTCATGTATTATGTTATGAGGAAATAACTCGTTTCACTATACTATTGAGCTAGTTTTATATATAAGTTCGGCAAAAAAAAAAAGTTTTATATATAAGTTATACTTTTTGTCTAAAATTTTAATCTCCTCTTACCACATTTACTCCCCTTAAATACAAGCATGTATATTAATTACTTCCACTCACTCTTCACACTTGCTAGAAGGGTATATGTAGAGAAAAATTACATCTCTTACACATTGAGGGTGAAGATACAGGTAGTAACATGAAATATTTTCTTAATTGCAGTCAGCATCTTGAATTATTTTTAAGTGCTTCCAGACTTTGGTAACCTAAAATATTTTTATACCTTGATACAGGATGCATAAAAAATATTTTAATTATAACACTAGATGCTAAAAATATATATGAGAATATTAGATATGGCCCTTAACCCGCACATTTATTATTTTGAAATAATTTTAACCATAGTTAGGAGAGTTATGAGAAACATCACATTAGCTAGCTTGTTTTCTTTGCAATTAAGAGGTGATGACCTTGTTCAGTTTCAGGAAGTATCGAGAAATATATGCATCATACCTCTTGAAATGTCAAATTCATCAAATTTAATGTGCTTGACAACGATAATATTAGAAATTATTGGAATTTTTTAACAAATTGAAAGGTATATAAGCAGCTTATTTTATATATTAAAAGAGATTTATATTTCAACAAGCTAGTCGTTGAGAATTGAGATGGTAAGTGACATCATTCCGTAAACTGGAGAGCACAAATGTAAATATCAAAAGAGGTATATTTATTAGAAGAGCTATAACCTTTAACAACAAACACTTCTTGCCCAATAGAGATTAGCTTCAAGTTTAAAGTTATTTGGGAACACTCCTGAGTATTTGTGCCAAAAGAAAAAAAAGGTGAATTATACTTCCCTAGATAATCAGGAGGAGTATATATGTCTAATTTCCTTGATTAATGCTAAAACAAGGGAATTAGCAGTAATTAACCCAATGATTAACCGAGGCTGTGTGATTCTTTTTTAATGTTTGGACCAACCAAATAGGATGCATGGCATGCATATGCATGTTGAAGCTGCTGATGGTGCGTTACAGAAGGAGGCTTTTGATAACACACACACACACACACACACACACTTTTCAACGTCACAAAGTGCGCCTTCTTTAATTGATACAAAGAATATTTGTCTAAGCAACCAATCAAAACAAGAAAAGGAAAAAAAAATTAGAGGAGGTGGGCATGTGCGTGCATCGATGTTTGTAAGGATTGGCGTTGCTGACGCTCACAATGACCTCAGAAATAATGCTTTAGATGAGTATTAATAAATGTAGAGGTTTTTAGGAAAAAAGACTCAAACTCAAGTACACTTATAGCAATACTACCCATCTTGTCCTTGTATAAAATCTAATTGATTAATTTAAAAAATTAGGTAAGTTAAATGAATTATTTGATTATAGTATATATATTACATTATATATCTTAAATAATTGTATGTATCATTAAATTATATATCAGTTTATAATTAAGTAATACAAATCAATTTAGAGAAAATGATAGATATAAATAATTTATTTAGTTTCATTAATGGCCCATTGGGTTCATGGAATTCGTGAGTAATAAAGGTAATTACATAGCATATGTTTGGTATGTTATAAAAAAATCATAAAATGAAATTTACGTTTTATTTAAAAAAAATATGAAATAATCTTTTTAACTCTATCAAGACTAAAAGGGAAGGGTATAAACATACAAATGTTAATTCATAAAAGTTATGAGTGTTCATATGTTGTTAATTCATACAAGTTGTAATTCGAATTGCAAAATCAAAGCTATGTAATGGAGATTACATGATTTAATATAATTTGTCGTAATCAGGATTACATTGAATTACTTTACTATACCAATCAAACATTTGAATTAGCAGAATGCATGAACATTATACAGGTAATTCCCTTTCATATAATCTAACCAAATGAGTCATTAATATCTCCAAATTAATTAATCAGATCTTATGTTAATGATCGAATATCGTATTTTATTTGTGAGCATCATACACATATACATACACCATGCAATTTAATAGTATTAATTAATCACGTAACGGTGTCTTTGGGACTTTGGAGTTCATTGCTAGAAACACATGCATACGGTTCAGTAGATTTATGAGAAATCAAATTTTGAAATGCAATTTCCGGTTATATAATGTTCGATTTGAGCACAAATATGTTAAAACCATAAAGTTTCAGATCGAAAGTGATTAATGTTTCTCACATTCTGTATGATTGCATCATGTAAGTAAAATTATTTGGAGGAATATATAATTAATATGATTTAAAGCCATACAAGTAAGCATGTTCATGTTCCTTATTATTATTACCTTAAACTTTTCTTTCCTTCTCTTATTAACTATGCCAATTATATATGTATAATTAATTCCTATCTGTCTTGAATATGGTGAAGTTTGGACTTCGAATCACTTTTTAATTCATGCACTCAATTAATCTCTTGAGTAGCAATATTGTAGCGCGTATATATATGCAGCACACATCACCCAACCAGGAAATGGCAAGGCAAGTACTAATCACTGTTTGTTCTAATGAAGAATAAGTCACTATCTTTATCGACCGGCGTTGGTTCTAATAATAGGGGTTCGGACTGTTCAGACATAAGGTTTTGAGTTTGAATTGGAGTGAATGCAGAAAACAAGCTACCCTAATTGAATCTAACAATTCTTGGATTTAATTTAATCTAATCAACTAGCTATATAAAAAGAATAACTCTCTTCCCCCCTGTCTCCACACACACAACTACTACGACCAATTTGCAGCAGAAAGATGTGAGTCGGCAGTAGCTAGGTGTGGCAGCTAGATATGTAGGAGGAGAAGGATTAATGGATAAAGTAAGATTTGTATGTCTAAAAGCTTAATAAAAAAAACCGACTCTCGATGATTCTTCTGTGGCTTTCCATCTCTTTATTGTATTCTTTTATCAACTTTTTAAGTAGGGCTGCCCAATGATTTCCGATCCTGAGCTTAAATCCCGTCCCGAAAATTTTCGGGATGGGAAAAATCGGGATCGGGAATTTTGATATTCGGGATCGGGATCGGGATTGGCATTTCCTGATCCCGATTTTTCCCGATCCCGAAAATAATATAAATAAATATATAAATATATATTTTTAATAATATAAATATATATTTTATATTTTAATAATATAAATATATATATTTTAATAATATATATTTTAAAAATATATTTTTTAAAAAATATAAAAATAAATCGGGAAATTCCCGATCCCGAAATTTCGGGAAAAATCAGGATCGGG
>JANTPZ010101244.1:0-10755 GCA_025593235.1 Vachellia pachyceras
CAAACGACTTCATGCAAGTTTCGAGGGTCGCAAGGCAGATGGTTGAGAGGTTTGGGTTCAGCAAAAGAATTGGACAAGTAGCCATTGGAGGACCCGGCGGAAACCCATTCTTGGGCCAACAGGTGGCATTCTGATCTTAAAAATTGACACACATCCATCTAATTTATCGTCTAGTTTCAACTTGGGAACTAATTTCTCTGGTTGTATGCAGATGTCAAGCCAGAAAGATTACTCAATGGCTACAGCGGATGTTGTGGATGCAGAGGTGAGGGATCTGGTAGAGAGAGCCTATTCAAGGGCAACGCAAATCATTACAACACACGTTGACATCCTTCACAAGCTTGCTCAGCTTCTCATTGAGAAAGAAACTGTGGATGGTGAAGAGTTCATGAGCCTATTCATTGACGGAAAAGCTGAATTATATGTTGCCTGATATGTATATAAACCTAGACTCATCAGCCATGTTTGTTTGTTCCATGACCATAAGGTTATTGGCAGATACATGTACACACTTTATAGTCAATTCAATTTTCCATCATAGTTAAGCAAAACAAAGAAATAAAACATCAGATCATCTTTTGTAAATTAGATTTCGGTTGTACCTCCTGCGTTAATTCTCAGAGATGTAGTGGGGAGGTGGAATGGATAGGCAAGAAAACATTGCAGTTTATCTTTGGAAGAATTACTTTGCAGTTCCACAAAAGTAATTTACACTAAAAAAATTCCATGGCTGGAGAGCAGCACGTAATTTCTTTTACCCGGTTATTTCAGTGATTAAATTGTTTACGAGTACAAATTAATCAGTTCCTTTATCTTTAGACCACCTAGCAGAAGTTTAATATGTTCATTCTCTCTGTTGCTTGGGGGGAATAAGTTATAAACAATTTACGATTTAGGATGTTCATTAGAGAACTTGCAAGACATGAAACTATCATTCTTATGTCCTCCTGGTGACTCGCAGCATCCCTTGCGGAGTGGTCGGTTCTTGAAATCTGAATCATCTAAAACTTCAAATTAAATTAGTGAAGAACTTTGCCTTTTTCGCATTATATTTCTGAATTCGGACTACAAACATTAAATTCAAATAACGTCTTATCAAGAGCTTGATCCGTATAGAATTTCATAAACCATTTAATTCATGGTTCTGTTTCGAATTATATATGTATATTTTCTTGATGCTCTTCTCCGGTTGAAGAGCATGGTTTCATTGCAAAAGCGGTAAGTAACGCTTCACAATTTGCAGAGCAATTGACCCTAAACGGAAGAACTGCATATTAGGCTACTCCTTGGGCTATAGTTCATTTCTCTATTCAAATATATGAAATGTTTTAGCATCATCCAATAAATTTGACATGTAAATTGTGAAAGCATTGGCATGAAAAGAATCATATTGTCTTCATTTATGGTTATAGTATTTGTGTCGTTAATGCTCGTCGAACTAGCATCTTATTGTGTATATATGAATATCAGATATCGAAGATAGAGGCAGTGACGCGTGAGGCTTATGGTGGAGGATTGTACGGCGCAGAGAGAAGAGAGGAAGGAGGAGGTCAAGAGCAGTTGATGAGGAAGAAGAAAGCGCCGGCAAGTGATACACAGAGGTGCCGACGGTCCCGTGGAACGCAGTCGTCTTCCCCTCAACCACCACTCTCCACCTTCCACTGGTGATCGGGATTTAGACATTACCGGCCAATCTTACGTACATCCAAATCCAATAGCCTCTCTTCTCAGTTCCTGTTATTACGAATATTAATTAGTATTAGCTGATATCTCCTCTCAGGTATATACCATGTTATAGTAGTGTTTGTTTGTCCTTGTTCAGTTATAAATACAAGGCTCAACGTTATGTTACGTTATATTTTGTGTCTTCAAAAATATCAAAATGTAGTTGAACAGGGAAAGGCCCTTGATTATATGTTTCACTTAGGGCAGCTTGTTGCTACGTTGAAAACAAGGCAAGTATTGCAGAGTATCACCAAATATATTATCCCCAAACAACATGTCTAGGGTGTAAAACTGGAAATAGGTTGCTGGTGTAGGCTAAATAGGTTTGAACCTGCAACGCAGTCTAAAGTCTGAGTCTGGAATCTGGATACAAGCTTATTCGAAAGCTCAGGCACAGGCCTGATTTCGAACTCTTTAAATACCCACTGCAATCCACGGATTTAAAGAGGCATTAATTGAAAGGAAGATAAATTAATACAAGTTGAAGAAGTTCACTGTCATTTCTTTGAGCCCGCTCAGGTCTGAAGGCTAGTTCCTGTATACATGTCCAAAATAGGAAGCTGCTCACCGACACACTATGGACCAATACGTTTTGGGTCTCTATCCCTAGTCCCTTTTAGATATAACCTTGGGTATTTGTACATGTACACTCCATTGTAATCCCCAGTGTTTTTTTTAATTGTACCAAAGAAGGCATTTTTTAAAGAAAAAAGATATAGCCCTGCTATTATTGTCAGGCCAACCCACGATGGGGACTGCTTGAAAGAACTGTGTTCTGATTCTTATCTCTTAGAATTAATAAGATGCTTGTAAGTTGTAAGGATCAACTTCCCCTTTTTCTTTCTGTAGCGCCCACAGCACTGGGCAATCACATCGACCATTTCTGTATTTCAGGTGTAAATATCAATTAATTTTAATATCCGCATTTGTTCTCCTCTCTTTTTTTTAGTTACAAAGGCAAGCTATGTTTGAGAAATAGAAGAAAAAGTGCTAGTTCAAAAGGGGAGCAGCGCCCCTAACAAAATATTGATTAACCGGTAGGTATTCCCTGCAACTTGGTGAAGCATGCGGGAAGAAAATTATCTAAGAGCTTCAGTTTCCTTGGCTAGGATATCAGCATACGTCAAACACTCCCTAGACACGTGGTACAATTCCACATTCCACCCATCATAGAGAAGGTGTCGAGTGGCCTCAACTTCATGTCGCAGTTGATGAGCTGGACCTCGATCTTTAAGCAAAATAATATTAACTGCTTTGAGGGAATCTGAGTAAACCTATATGTCCCTGACCTGCAAGGATCGAAGAACCTCCAATCCTATTTGGTCTCCTCTCTGAAGTCTGAGCGGATCAAGTTGGACAATGACATCTATTTGTAGTAACAGACTGCAACTTCAGTTGGTCTCATCCTCGGTAACTTTCCAGAAGTTTTAAATCCTCCGTCTGAACTATGTACTCAGTTTAAAGAAAAATGCTTCTGGTTAACGCTTCAATTCACTACATCGCATGAAATTAATATTTTGTACAGTACAATTAATATCTGCATTGGATTCCATCAAATTCCTTCCCGTTTTTCCTTGAAAAAGAATGGATTGTCCCTGAAAGGCAGGGGTTGATGATCTTAGAATAAAACAGGGATTTTAAAAAAATGATAATATTTTTTTTGGAACAAATAATCGGAGCATCTCTATTATAAGGCTAGGACTGGTTTAGTCTGGTCAATTTCAATACTCCCTCTCGAATCTTCAATGGATGAATTATATCAATTTTATATATATTAAAAAAAAAATTGGTAGAACTAACCATTTATATGATAAATATATGTTGGTTTTTCTAAAACTTCTCTTTAATTACATGCTTTAGAAACTAGTTTCGTTTTATCAAAACCCCATTTTAGAATGTGCATTCAGTTGAATTGTTTGATAAGAGAATTATAAATTTATTAAATAAATTGAACTGAATTTCTTGTATTTAAAATAAAAATAAATTTTCTACGTCAAAGGTAACTTAGAGCTCATTTGGGATCTATTTTGGAAACCTAAATTTTGTAGCAGAACTTAGGTTTTGATTAAGTACTTATAATTTTCAAAAAAGTTTTTCTGAAATAAAATTTAAGTTTTAAAAAAGTTATTTTCTTTTACACTATCTTTCCTAATAAATTTTCTATTTCATTTTTTTAGTATTTCCACTTATTTTTTATCTCCGAATTCGTAAAAGTTATTCCCACCAAAATTTTCTAAATATAACCACCCTTACAAACCTTAATTTTTACCTTAAAATCTATAAAAGTTATTTTTTCAATGATTATTCTCTAAAAACTAAATTTATCTTTGTAAAAGTTATCGTACGCATCAAAATGTTAAAGAGGAGGTAACGTGAGGTGAAATAATTGCAACTTGACTCAGAAGCGTAGAATCCAAAGCTGAAACAGAAAGAAAGGAGGGAGTGGAAAATCCCCGGCCGCCGCCATGAGAGCATCGGCATTACCACATGCACACCGACTTTGGGACCGCCTTCAAATTCCAGATTATGACCAAAGTAATAAGGCTTGAAGATTCTGGACGAGTTTTTTTTTTTAAATTCCAAACTTCATAATTTGCAAATACGTTAAAGTAAAATTATACTCAGATTTTACTAAAAATCTTTGGGGGAAACCTAATAATGCCCTAATTTTTGTTAAATCTATAAATAATATAAAACAATAAGGTTTTTTTTATTTTTTACCATCATAATGATACGAATTAATGTTTTCATGAAAAAAAATATATTTTATATTATTTAAAATAAATACATTTAAATAATGATGCATCCGTGATCGGTAAGTATTACAGATGAGGGGCAACTAATTAAACAAGAAGGATTGACAAAAGTGGAGCGACGCCTCAACTAATTTGCAACCAAACAATGGATCGCATGAGAAGATATTTAAATTTATTTATGTTATATTTATAATACTAATTTTAAAATATTAAATTTGGATCCTGAATTTATTTTGATTTAAATGTGAGGATATAATTTTGAGGAGATATTTAAAAAAAAAGATGGTAATGACTGAAGCCTTACCCCACCAATGCCATGCTTTCTGGATCTCAAAATTAATTGGTTAATACCTCTTTCCTCGTTCACCTGTTCTCTTTTCATTGGCCATGCCCAAAACAAATTAAACGTAAGCCTTGACCCGGATAAATAAGTCTCTGGTTAATTTAAAAAAAAACAGAAAAATAAAAAACTGGATCACTGAATAAAACAAGTTTATCCCTTTGTGACATTAGCTGCGTTTGGAAACATGGCTCCCCAGACCCATTCTCACGCAAGTCGAGACAAAATTCCTCTCACATAAAGTACCTCGGAATCTGTGTCCGTTTTCCCAACGGGTTTCCAAACGAAGCCATTAATGTGTTTGTTTGGGAACTCCGTTGGGAAAATGGATTTTGCAGATTTTGAGGCATTTTGGGAATTTCGAGATGGTTTTACGGATTTTAAGATGGTTTTTATGAATTTCGAGATGGTTTTTACAGATTTCAAGATGGTTTTATCTCGGTTTACGTGCACCGTTTGGGAAAATGGCTTCCCAAACAGGCACATTGCCGTTTAAGAGTTCGTTTTAGATTGCAAATTTAAATTTGGTGGTAATATTTAGATTTTATCTAAATACTTATATTTTTTACAAAAAAAACTACTTTGAAAATAAAATGTAAGTTTAAAAATTAAGTTTTGAAAAAATTATTTTATTATCATATCACACTTTTCCTTCTAATAAATTTTCGTTTTCATCTTTTTATTTCTTTATCTTTTTTCCTTTATACTTGCTTTTACGGTTTTACCTCGTATCACAATAATTTTTTGAATATAATCACCATTTTAAAATTTAGATTTTACTTTAAAATTATTTAAATTTATTTTTTTAAAATATATTTCGTAAAACTTAGATTTCCTCTCGAACTATGTAAAAGGTATTCATTACCTGGCCTCCACCTGGACCATTGACAAGGCCAACAATATCCACCCAATCAGTTAATCAATATTTACTATTTAGAATCCGTTTGGTACGCTGGAACTGAAGGGTGAGAATTGGAATTGGAAGCGGAATCCATGTGTGTGTCCGTTTGGTACCTTGTAACTGGGTTCCCGGTGGAACCCAGTTCCAACCACTTCACCATGGAACCGAGTTCCAACATGCTTACTTCCATCTCTGCCCCTCACAACGACGACGACCAGCGACGAGCTTCAAAGATCGGAACGATGGAACAGAGGTGGTTGGAACACTGTTGTCTCCCCATCGTCCATCTTTGCTTCCATGCTCGCAACCACGGCCCTCTCCGTCAGGCTTGCCTCTGTCGACTTGCAACACTGTTGACTGCACCAGTGACGATGACGGAGGTCTGGCACGGAGGAGGTGAGCGATCTGCTTCTTCGATCTGGGTGTACGATGGAGGTGAGAGATCTGCTTCTTCAACGGAGGTGCACGACGAGGCCTTCGACCTGCTTCTTCGTTCGATCTATTGTGCCACGACGACGGAGATCTAGCACGACGGAGACAAGGAGCAATCTGCGACGACGATGGGCGACGGCGACAGGGAGCGATCTGGGTCGATGGCTTGCGTGGCTTCTCCGTCGAGTGATGCTTCTTCTTCGTCGACGGCGTGCGTGGCTTCTTCGACGACGACGTGATCTTTGGCTTCTTCGACGACAACAACCTCTAGCTTCGTCGAGGGAGGGACTTTTCTGAGGAATGAGGGTTTTTTGGGTAAAGGGTATATTAGTCTTTTCAACTATAAATATAAATATTAAATTAAAATAATATCCCACTTCTTCCAACCTACCAAACATATTTTTTACCTCACTTCCATTTTCAATTTTACTTTTAATTCTATCAAAATCAAATCCACTTATCAAACAGCCATTAAAGTTTTCTGGGTTCCGGTGTTTCGATTCAGAGAGAAACGGGCGTAGCTAGTAATTAAGAGTATTAAACAATTTTACAAAAGAGAATGAAAGGAAAGGAAATCACTCTATGTACGTTCGTTCAAGTGTGGGCCAAACCCAAAGCACAAATGTCAGTCGCCGGCGGCGCGTCCCACCACACAGCCCGTTTTTTGAATTGTTTGAAATCTCGAAAGCAATCTTCCAGTTTCATATTTTGAATTCGCTTCCTCGCTGTCGCAAATTTTTCCCCGCCGACTTTATCAAATAGTTTCTCCCATCCCTCTTCCCAGCCTCCAGAAGCATTACAGAGACGGAGGCTCCCATTCTCCCAACGGGTCCAACTCCATCCTCTGTTCAACACCGACATCGTTCTCTCGACGCATTCCCCTTTACAAGCCGCCCTGCATGGCCGGCATTTCGCTCCGCTCAGAGGACCGGGGCTCGATAACGCAGCCACCGGCACGCTGAACTCTCCCGGTGGGAAATCGTACCTCCGATCCGAAACGATGCAGAAAGGGAGCCTCTTCTTCACGTAGGGAACCCCTTGCGTGGTGAGCTGCGCTTTGAAGGCTGTCTCCGAATTAAGGTTGTGTAATCCGGCGGAATCTAACGCCGGAATCAGCGAGAGACGTGACAGGGCCACATTTGATGTGTTCTGATCTCCAATCCCCAACCGATCATTTAGCCCTCCGTACGACGATCCCTCCGGCACCACGTACTCACCGGCGATAAAGTGTTCAGGTTCCAGCGGACGATTCCAGTACCCATCCACTCTTGTTCGGACTATCCAGTCGTACTTGAAATTTTTCTTCGCCTCGTAACTTCTTATCATCGTGAGACATCCTTCTACCAGATTGAAGTATTGAATTAGTCCCTGCAATATCATTATTCCCAAACAAAATCAGATTCTTCCAGTTTAGAAATATCTTCCTTCAAAGTATGGAATGCTATGCTTTTTCGTAAAGAAAGCTTTACTGTTGCGGTTATAATTAATTATGGAACTTGAAATTTACAACATCAAAGTCCAGCAGGAGATTGGTTTGGTGGGAATGGATTCACCACAATCATGCCACTTTCAATATCCAAAAAAGAAAAAAAATCCAAAACTAAAATTAAAGCAAAAGGGAAAGAGTAAAAAAGAGAAGCCTGCTTGTTTATTTCTCAGCAAAATTTAAATTAAAGTGGTAGCGTATAAGGACGAAATTTAAACGTCGCCCACGAATCAATAAAAGTAGTTATTGTTCGCCCAAGTTCAGTAAACACCAGATTTGGTGTGAAATGAGATGGAACAAACACACTTTTCATTAGAACCTGAAGAAATGGGTTAAAAAGCAGAGCAACTATTATCAGATTCTGGAGATGAGAAATCAAATGAAAACTCGCGAAGGACAGGGAGGGGGAATACGACCGAGACGGATCCGCTAGACTCGGACTCCCAAATTCTATATGGAACAAGAAAATACGGAGTAGGTTGCAATGAAAAATTTCAGAAATAGAAACAGAGAGAAGAATGGTTTGAAACGAACCTGGATGGCATTGGGAGAATTGAGCGCGGTGAGAACTCGAGCCTCCGATTCGGTCTCCGGCAAGGGCTGAGGCTGGAAGATGCGTACAGAAGCAACCCTGGGCGCATTCTTCAAGAGAGAGAACTTGAAAGCATCTTTGTCAAGTGGGCTGTGCAGGAAGAGGTCGGAGTTGGGATATCGCTTCAGAATGTTGTGGATAATTGAGGGTCCAGTGAGCTCGAACCTCCTAGCCCCACCAACCAAACACACCGCTATTCTGGACCGCACAACCAACTCGTCCTTGGGGACAGTATCGCCATTGATGAAGGCGGAATTACCTTGAAAGGCATGACTGATAAGAAAGTGTCGGAGAGACGAAAAAGAACTCAGAGAAGGAGAAGGGAAAGAAGAAAAGAAGAGGAGGAGGAGGAAGAGAGGAGAAACTATGAACAGCAGCCAACGCCAATCAAGATGAGAAACCCTTTTGGCAAATGGCATGGCTATCTTTTTGGGACTCCTTAGCATCTCTAATTCACTTTTTCTCATAATTTATGCATTCTCGTCATAAAAGCTTCGCCCCTCTCGCCCTCAAAAGGAGGGTAATCAGATCATGTATATATATGTAAGCAAATTAATTTAATATTATAACTATAATAAATATGTAACACAGGAGGAGAGAAAAATGGAGGGTGCATCGCCTAATGCCTGACCTGACTTACATATATTGGTAATATGGTAAAGACGATGGCAGGAAGAAACAAGGTTGGCTATCGGCCTGACGAAACGTTTCTCAATTCGCCTGCATCTGGATCTAAAACTCCTTTGTGGAAATGCTCAGATTGAATACTCTCTCTCCTCCCTTTCTTCTTGTGCTCCTCTCCGTGTCGCACACCTAATTAGACGACCTTTCGCTGCCTAACTGTGTCTTGCTTTAATTTATCAGTAATTAGCATTAGAATCATAACTATTACAGTTGCATTACATCTGTAATTAAAATTAGGTGGTGAGTATAACCTTGTGAGCTACTTTTAGCGCGCTTTTCAACCATCTGCTTTCTCTTCCTCTTTCAGTTTTCGATATTTTTCTGCTTCATATGGCTTTTATCATCAGAATCCCGTACTGTTCATGCTTCACAGTGGCCGTATAGAAAAATACTGGGATAATTTATTTTAACCTAATATATTTTATTCAAATATATTTTGATTTTAAATAAACTTTGGATTCATGTTGTATTTATTCTATTAAAATTTTTTTTAGAATATATTTTAAAAAAAATTTTTAAATGTTAGAGTTTACAAACTTTTAAATTTTAAAAAAAGACTGTTGTCTTTTATTTTCCACCCAATTTTCAAAGCTTTAACCCAATTGATTCGGATCCGATCCGCGTCATGCAATCTATCTTAGCCACTATTCCTGGGCAACGGATCCAAATTCTTTTTTTTTTTGTAGTATCATGTAATAATGATTGCATTACAATCACATTCTTTTGACGTTTTTTGGTTCTAAGAATAGTACAAGCGGGAGTGACGTATAGGGACATTAAAATAGACAGTCAACAAAACAGTCCCGTGAGCTGACCTAATTTCAGTAAAATTACAGGGAACTTAAAAATAGAAGTGAAATTTTGAATACATTTTTACACATAGAAAAATCCCAATAAAATAAATAACACTTTAATTTTAAAATTCTGAAAAGGTTATTTTAATATCACAAATTTTAATCCAATACTTGGTCACCAAACGCTTACTTTGGTTTCTCCTTTTCGGTAACTCTTCGATCACCTACGGTAGTGACTCTAATTAACCGCAGTGAAATGGCTGCCGCAGAAGAGTCCCAAAAAAAACAATGAAACACATCTACATAACATAAACGTGCTTGGAAATATAATCATATTCAAATTTTTTAAAAAATTTTGGTATTAAGTCATTTTACATGGGTGTGTTTCGATAAGCTTTAAAATCTACTTTTCTAACATAATTTATAATTTCTAAAGTAAGCATGTAAAAGAAATTTTACGTCAACTCATGTAAACGTATTTTTGTAACACTCACAATTGAGCTATTTCAAAATAGTTACGGAACAACAAAACTTTCAACAAAATCCTGCTACGTTATCGATATAAAAAGACTTCTACTGCAGTCTTATTTGTTATAGTATTAGATAAACATGTTAATATCATGAATAATTGAGGCGTTGGTTTACAAAAAGACGATATGACTATGCTCAGGCGAATTCGAGTAATCTAGGGTCAAACGGCTTAACACAATAATAAAAACAGCCTCCAGACCCACTGACTCATTCGCACCATAAGGCTTACCAGCGCCTTGCTCATATACAGGCTCGTATTGTCAGAGTTAACATATGGTATTCAAACGTTCAACTCAAGGATCGATACTTGAACAAGAATCTCTTAGTTTTGGAGAGTGAGTAATAGGATTACATAACTTAGTTTTCCCCTTCCCCTAAAGATTTAATAAAATAAAGAAAATGAAATAAGAACAAGAATAAGAAACTTACAGAAATTCTGCTTTATTCCAAACTCTTCAAACTCTTTTTACAAAGAAATTTTTACAGAGGGAGAGAGGAGAGGTTTGCAAGTGAG
>JANTPZ010101245.1:0-16184 GCA_025593235.1 Vachellia pachyceras
TATTTTTATCACATCTAAGATTGTTTCCTTACGATGTGATGCGAATGCTTACTGTGTGAGGAACCTGAACTTGCAAAGTTGGATTAATACATGTCAAAGTCATCTTATGCTTCTCATCCCTCAGCTTAATTATACTGTGATTGTTAATTTTATTTATTGTTATCATTTCTCTCAAGCTGTAAGCTTGTAGAAGAGTTCTGTAAATGGATATTATTATTAATGATTGCTATTGGGGTTTTTTAGATGATGTAAACATTCAATACAAACATGTCATATTTAGCTTTTTAGATCATGTAAGCTTCATGAGCATTGTAAACATTTCAGCCATTATGTAATTCTTTAGTTAATATCAGTTTATCTTATAACAAATTATTTGCTTATTGATATTTTTTAAAATTTCACACCACTCATTTTTCCTTGACTTTCTTTCTTCAGGATAAAGATATGGTCCCATCTGAATAGGGTTATATCCTATGATATGCTCTCTTCTAGAATTATGGTCCTATGATAGGGTTATATCCTATAGGCAATTTTGATGAAAGATTAAATTCAGGCCATGATATGCTTTCTTCTTGTCTATTATATGAATATGGTAGCCCTAGAAAATACTTGAGCTATCTGTTATTTTCCTATTTTTGTAGTTGATGTTGTATGATCAAATTTATCGGGTGTAATTTATTTATATAGCAAGGTGGAGAGATGGCAAAATTCATGGATGTGGACCTTTGTATCAAATTAACTACGGTGGCTCAAATGATTTGGAAGCTGGTGATGGTTTTGGAAACTGTGGTAGCTGGCTGATATTAAAAATAAGTTTAATGTGAATTCTTCTGGCCTAAAGTATTGACGGTAAATTAGGATGATATATCATTCTTAAATACCATGAAGTGAAATCTCCTCACGCATCGCGCGGGGGAGGACACTCTAGTTTACCTTATAAATAATAAAAGTACTTCTCTATTCCATTCTCAAACGGATACATTGTTTTTATTGGGATTTGATGAATTCCCAAACGTTTGCCATTGAAGATCAACTTCCTCAGGAGGATGTTGAGGATGTTCACATGCATCGGGCAACTTACTTGGTAGTACTTCTGTAATAACGAGTGAAGTTGTTGGTCTTAATTATTTTAACCTTAACGTGTCGGAACCTTGTAATATAATTGCACGTTCGTAATTAGAAATAGATTTGAAATTGAAATTGAGAATTGTTGTGGTTTCTTTTATATAATAACTACTAGAGTTGTGGCTATGTGATATTGTTCATGTTTTCATGAGCTTTTATGAAACAGCATGAAATGGAACAAATTATTTTCTTTAAAAAGGATAAATTATACGTTTGACTGTTTACATTATGTTTTAGTTTAATATATATAAGTTTAAAAAATATTCTTAGTTTGTTTAGATTAAAATGCTAATAAAATATTATTAAATTTTAAATTATAAAAATAATTTTATTAAAGAATTGATATTTAACTATACATTTTGATATAATTTAAATGTAGAATTATTATTTAAATTTGTTGAGTCAGCCTTTTTTTTTTGTAAAGTATAACTAACTATGTTAATAATAAAATAATTAAAAGTACACATTTTAAATTTAAAAGAACAAATTATGTTTCTTTACTTTTTTGACCGGCAATTTTGTGATCAAAGAAACCAATATAGAAATAAATAATTCACGCCATGCTAGTTTTGCAACGAGGTGAGAAGTCTTTTTTTCAACTGCTATAAAAAGGCTTTTTAATTATGCTATTAGTATTTTGTGCAGAAAATAAAATTATTGTTTCACTAATACTTTATTTTTAAAATTTTAATCCTTTTTTCCCTCTAAACTCCAAGCAAAAGGTAAGTTTCCAAAAGAGAAGGAATTACGAAAACTAGAGCGATAGATAAGATAAAAGAAAGAGTGGTTCAGAGACAGTTTGGAATAACTATTTCTTCCAAAATTTTCCAAATAATTAAATAAAAATATGTCATTTTTGGCGAAGAATTGAGAATATGTTTTGATATGAGATAATGCAGCGAAGGGACAAGGGAAGTGAAGAAGTCCCCTCCATGGCAATAATGAGAAGAGGAAAATTAAAGAGGGAGAGAGAAAGCACTGAGAATTTTCAAGTGATCACAGAAGATTTTTAATGTGCATGTTTAACAAAGTTTTATCCTAAAGGTGCATGTAAATCAAGATAAAAAACACCTTACAATCCGTAAATTCTTCTTAGAATCCGTAACCACTTTCTCCCAATGAATTTCCAAACACACAATATCTTGCATATCACATAAAATTTAATGAATGAATAATTTTGTTCAGTCCATAAATAGCAATATACAGATTATAAATTTTATATTATCTCCAAGTCATATATCTCATGTTTTAATTAGTACAAATATGAACTGTACGTACAAGATAAAATCTAACTTTATTATTGTAGGTGTATGTACATACATATTATTAATAATTTTTTAAATCTTAAAAAAGCACCATTTCGTTGCTCTGTTCTCCTCCATGAATTCAGTTTGCTTCGGATTCCCTTGCTGTTGAACTTTCAAGATAGCAGGAAAACTTAAGGAATTATAAAAAAAGAAAAAGAAAAAAGGGTTAAAGAGGGGAGATTAAAAAAATCTTGAATCATATAATAATCCTGTCCTTCGGAAGCAACGAATAGAGATATTCTTAACGAAGCTTGTGTTTCACTTTGCCTCAATTATCTCTCATCCAAACACATAATCATAATATTCCTGGAGAATCAAAGTTGAATTTTGTGTTATAAAAATGGGTGGTCCAGTTTAAGCATTCCGTAATATCTTTTGGTTCCTTTGAAAGTCTCTCCTCGGCAACATCAAAAGACCAATCTTGGTTTGTTCTTGGAAATTTACAATTTTAATTTGTTGCATCCACGTGATCATTTCATTTCCCTTCCCTCTTCTATCTTCTCATCTCTCTCTCTCTCTCTCACAGACTAACTCACTACATGCATGTTGTCACCATTGCTTCATTTCTTTTCTTTTTTTTTTCTGCTAGAAGAACATATTAACTGTTTGAGGTTACAAGCGACATGAAGCTCATGGCTGGCCTTGCACTTACGGAAAACCTAGCATGTCACTATATTCATTTATATAATACCACTTCCCCGTAGTGTATTTATTTTTTATAGGTCTGTTTAGGAATGCGGTAGAGAAATAATTTTACAAAAATCAAGGTAAATGTGTAAAGGAGATTATCTCTTTTTATAAAAAACATTGTTAAACGTACGTTTAATTTTTGAAAACGTTGTTTCATACCAGCCCTGTATGTCCATGTATGTGCAGAATCAGCTGTCAACTCATCATCAATATGTTAGCCACCCCAGTTAACATTGACGGTGTTAGAGGCCTATGGAGTAACGGTTTTAACAGATTAAAAAATGTAAAAATCATCTAGAAATGAAGTACGCAAGTCGAGATAAAATCATTTTAAAATTTGTAAAAAAGGATCTCGAAATCCATAAAAACCATTTTGAAATTCGTAAAACCATCTTAGAATCCGTAAACTCATTTCTCACCATGGGACTCCTTTCCCAACGGAGTTCCCAAGCACACGTTAAAAAATACGGTCCAATCAAACAGACCAAACGAGGGATTTGATTTAGAATTGATGCAGTTCTAAGAACTTGAAGGCTAGTTTTCCCCTCAATTTACTGTGTATTCACAAAGACATTGAAAGAAGGCGAGGAGCATAATTTCGTGGATTCCGTAAATGTAATTATTTTTCTTCACGAATGCATAAATATACGATATTATCATTATTAGCCGCTATTTTATTGGCTATTTCCTTCAGCTATCACCCACTTCTTTTCTCAATCTCATTCATTTCGGTTGTTAGTACAGAAGTTAGATAGCTAATTTGTATATAAATTAAAAAATTAATTAAATTCATTATTTATAATTATAATGCATGTGAGTTGATTTATCTGAAATACTCTTTCTAATTATATTTATATTGTAACTATCATTTGATAGAAATCTTCATATTTTATGTAATCAATAAGGATACTTTAACAAATTATAAATTTTGGAGCCATAGAGAATTAAGGTCTTATATTTTAAGACCAAAATAAACATTTGTCTAACTCATATATTTAAGAAAAGAGGTGGTGGTATTTATAAAACTCACTAAATATTCATAATCTTTTGCATATTATATATATATAGCAAATTGAATTTATAAGCATTGATGTCGACATATTGTCGTAGTATTAAATGGAAAGGGAGTTAAAAATTAAAGAAGAAGCTGGAACAGCGCACACACTGTATACAACAGAACAGATGTAACCTTATGGTGTTTGAAAGTGCTGAGCAATTGGGTGATGGAGAACAAATACATCATCTTTTATATATATATTTATATAAATATTACTAGCATTTTCAACGACTCCCGATCCTTTGGCTGTCAAGTGAAAGCAAATCTTGCAGAACACAATTCCCTGATATTTTATTTAATATAATTCACAAACGAATAAATGAGCTAGAAAAAAGAAAAGGGACAAAGATATAGATTGATCGAATTTTGATGACCCATATATAGCAACTAGATTCGCTCTGAGGTTTTGAGATGCTGCCACTGTCTAATATAAATTAAGCACAGTAAGGTATCTTATGAGGTTCTCTTGACATGTGGACTGACTCAGAAACTACGCCTTTATAGTCGTCTAGAATATGTCAAAGACGTACTCATATGGGATAGATTAAACACACTTCTATTAGGGTTTTTGTTCTTCATTGATTCTTTCTTTTCTTATCAAATATTAATGGTGATCATGATCTGCATTTTCCTGGCCAGCCACCTGCTGGAACAAACCTTAATTAAGGCTGCTTTTAAAGCACTTGTCTCTGCTGTTTTGCCTCACAACTTTAGGGCATACCCCTAATTTATAGGCACTTAAACCTCTCCGTTTAAAGATGCTGACAGATATATATCCACTTTAGAGATCATAAGCATGTGTCTACTTTGTTATCCTCATGAAACAGTGCATAAGTTCTCTTTCAAATTAATTAAAGCTACACATACACAACAGTAATCATCATGTCTAATTTATTTTCCTAATCATATATATACGGATAGCATGATGAGCTGTTCTTCCCAAAAACTCAAAATTAAATGTGTATATTGATACGGATATAATAATTGATCGTGACCTAGATGATCCTAGTTGAATAAGCAAAACTTTGGATGGTCATAAGGATATGATTCAATCCCACGGGTGAGACGAGTCTTGATCTTTTAACCACTGTTGTCATTATCATGATCAAATTGTGTTCAACGTACATGTACATGAGTCACATGAAACATATATAAGACAATTCAGTTGTTTTTTTAATGCAAGGGGCAGAAACTAAGTTATAAAGCCGGTATAATATATAAAACTCGATCGGTTTTTAATGTTTCAATATTGATAGTTTGAACTTAGGTATTTGGATAAATAATAAAGCCAAGCTTTCAAGGGTTTCGTATGAGACTTGAATAAACACTTGGAGAAATGGGTATCTTTTAGCTGGTAATGGGAGGCACACACATGTATGTAATTGGTCCCAACTTTATGGCCACACACCACCCTGTCTATAGGGTAAGGGTCTCCTAATTATACGGGAATGAATACGATATATACAGCTCAAAAGCAACGTCCATATGTTCAAACAGAAAAGAAAGGTGGCAAAGTTGTAAAATGGTTTTTCTTTACTCTCTCTCTCTCTCTCTCTCTCTCTCCCCTCTTTTAAAGCTCCTAGCTTTCAGTGCCTCTGTTCTACACAAAATATACAATGATGATCACCTTTCTAATGGGTCTATGAGGGATTGAGATCTGAGAAAAACCTTTTCTTTCCCTCTCTCTTTTCCTTTCTCTTTATCTCTGCAAGTGCTGTCGCAACTTGTATACCAGACCAAACTAACAGACGATTGGTCAACCTTTTCAAGCAAACAACAACCTGCCGAGAGACATTCTTTTTCCAAAACTTTGGAAAATGAAAGACACACCAATGATAAACTTTACGTAAGGGAAAAACGGTAATAGTTATATATATATATATATATTGTTTGTGTTTCTCTTTTCTTTTAGCTCTTGTCAAGTTCCGTAATGAGCATATGTATGTTACAGAGAAACACCTTTATCAGTTGAGTTCCACATATCTGTGATTTTGCTTCACAAGAGAGCTTGCCTTTTTAGCAATGTTATTACTAACAACAAAAAGATGATGATGATTCCTTGTGTGTGTGTGTGGGTGGGTGTGTTGATGAAGGAGCTTTTTTTTTTTTTTTTGGGGCTTATGGATTGTCTTGTCAAATGGAAGACATGAATAAAAATAGGCTAAAAGGGGGGGTTTTAATCGGTGGAATGGAATAATAGGATAACGATCTATTTGTGTGCAGCCTAGGAATAATAATACGGAATTATTTTTATGAAAGCGAAATATTGTGGTTCCTTAATAAGAAAACTGTTGGCAGCATCTGAATATTGATGATATATTATTAAAAAATAATAGAATATATATATATATATTTGTGATTAAGAAATAAGAATGATGATTTGAGAAAAATAACTGTTTTTTAATCAGGAAATGATTAATGAAATCATAACGCCGAGAACATGCAACGTCCCAATAGTTAGCAAATCCTATACACACACACACTCTTGATATAATAAATAATCAGTTGCCTATTTTAAAAAAATTTAAAAAATAAATAGTTTAATTATAATATACATCCTGAAATATTTATATATATATTATTAGATTATATATAAATTTATAAATCAAGTAAATTAGTTAAAGAAAAATGATAAATATACCAATCAATTAGCTTTCTTATCATCCTCATTAAAAGTCAAATGGCTCATATTAAAGATTGGAAGTAGTGTATCAACATGCAAACGACACACAATCTTGACGAAAAGGTTATATCTATACGAGGTGCAAGAAGCAGATGAATTGTGCTGTACGAGTAACTCTTGATCATCCGAAAAAATTAGAATAGAGTGAAGGATAAAGGTCAAAGGAATAATTAGAAAAATGTTATCAAAGACTCTACTTCCAATTCTCACACGCACATACTTTTGTTCAATACTCTTTTTTTTTTCAATGTGATTTTTAAGATGTAAACTAAAATAGCTTGAAAGTAACTTTAACCTTAAAAGTGGTAAAAACCTATTTGCATCAGTTAGAGTTCCAAAAAAAAAAATTATTCCTCATTTTATGAGAAGGACCTGATGCCGCTGTACCATTCCCATATGTATATAGGCTTCATATCGCTAAACTGTTTGTTGTTTTTGGGTTAGCATAAAAACGTGTGAGCCATCTTGCTGCATAAAATGATTCCTTTCTAGTACTACACCCTCCCCATAAAGGTTTATTTTCATCATAATAAGATTTAATATGCTATCTCAAAAAATTATAATTTTTCTTTTAAACATTCTTACTTATTGTATATGATAAGGATTTTTCATCGGGGGTTATTACAATATAACACATATGATTAAAAATGGTATTTCGGGGAACCATACAAATAGCTACTACTATCTTTGGTATTTAATATAAAAGTTAAGTAACTTTTTTTTAGATTAAAGAAGCAGATTAACTAGTATGTTTATAATTTTTTTTATAAACTAATTTGTTTCACTTATAAATTAATATATAATATAATTACGTATATAAACATTTTAGAATATATGTTATGATTAACTAATTTATTTAACTTATTTAATGTCTCCAAAAAATTAATTAACTTCTATCAAAAAAAATTAATTAACTATTATATTAAGGATAAGAGATAATACTACATAGGTGTTTGAGCAAATTTCTGTAAGAAATCGATACTAGTTTAAACAAAGAATCTGAATGCTAATAGTGCGAAGAGTAAAAAAGAAAAGATAAGTACTGCTATTAGCGCAGGACATATAAAGAAAATAAAGGAGATTCGTATTAATGATGATGTACTTGATTATAAAGAGTTTGATAGGAGAAGAGAGGGGAATGTGTGTTTCTATGTGTTTACATAGAAGAGTAGAGGAAAAAAAAAAGTTGGTCATTGGCTCTATTTGCCCGTTTGCTGTTTCTATCTTTAGATCTTAATTGTCTAGTCTGACGTTGGGGAAACCAGCGGACATGAGACCAAAATGTGGTTCCACATGCTCCCTAGCTGATGGACTATTGAGACTTTTGGTACACTGTGTCTTGGACTAGTCTTGACTGCTGAACCTTAGATTGGTCTGACCCAAATCCTTTTTGTACAATAGGTCCTTAATATAAGAAGTACATAATTAATTTATGAATATTAAAATTAGTTATTTGTAGTAAATGTGTATTATTATCTCTAATATATACTCTTTAATCATGTATATTAAAACCAACCTTAATAGAAGACTCTATATATAGGCAATTCAATTCAGGGAAGCAATTATAAATATAAAAATAAAGTGGATTATGATCTTATATTTATGATCAAAATAAATCTCTTATTTAACTTTTATGTTTAGAACCGAAAATATTAGTTTAATTAATTTTTTAACATTTAGTTAATTATCTCTAACATTAACCTCACCATTAAAGACAATTGTACGAAATGCGAATACCTTATCAATTAGAATACCATTAAAGACAATTGTCGTCAATGCTAGAATAGTAGAAGTTGTATTGCAACTGATCGATAAGTAGAGAGGAATTTAGAGCAGACAATGAATCAGTGTGTAGGTGGAGCTGGGCAGTTAGCATAGAAGAAAAATGTCAGAAATTAGGAAGGTTGACCTCACTTCCTGAGAGAAACGGCTCTTGATGCAGCAAATTACTTCGCTGTGTTATCTTAGCCGGCGAAATTCGTTAAGAACTCTAAAGCAAGATAGGGAAAAAAATATACATATTGAGCTGCTTGCTTCAACTTCCATGCGTGCAAACGCAGCACTTTTTCTTCTTTCTTCTTTCTTTTCTTTTGTTTCTCTCTCTAAATCCATCTTCGATTCTCGGCAATCCACAGTTACCTGATATTCTCCGCTTCAGCAGATTCCCCAGAACCCCATCTTTCTGCCCTCCCTCTACTTTCTCTTCATTGCTTTCCAAGCCAAGAATCTCTCTCTCTACCACATCCTCTTAGATTCCCCCCCCCTCTCTGCCTCTCTCCCTATTTTCCTCTTCCCTTTTCCACTACTATTAACAATGTCTAATTCCCCTTGTTTTCCATCTCCTCCTCCCTCTTTCTCTCTCTGTCATTTTCAGTGTTCGTATTCCCTTTTTTCTTCCCTCGGATCTCCCATTTCGCCAATTCTGTACATCATAATAATTCCGCCGCTGTTATGGCTCCTTCAGAAGTCAACCATCTCTCTCACCCTTGTATATATGGTATCAGCTTCTCCCTTCTTTCTCTCTCTGTTTACCTCTTCGAAATTGAAGTTTCCTATTGTTTGTTGTTCATGCTGTAATGACCACTATAGCTTTTGCTTATTCTAAATGAGCTCCTGAAGGTTTACCTTGAAGTTCCAAGTCCCCCTTTTTTCTTATTGATTTTACGTGCTGATATTGGGAATTCTATTCCTGTTTTGATTGACTTCTTTCCTTCTGGTGCGTCTTGTCTCGGGAAAAAAATTGATGGGAAGCAGGGGATTTTGCTTCCTCATACTCCGAGAGGAAGTCTGGATTTATGAAATGGTTTAGTAAGCTTTTCAAAGGTGGGTCCAGTCGAGGAAGAGGAGGTCGTCATCTCCAGCAGCCTACAGAGGAAAATTTGGTTTGGCGTAATCCATCAAGATCTTTGGTAAATATAAGCTCTCCCTTCTGCTTTTGTTGTCCTTGTTAATGTTATGGATTATATCACCGCTTTTTTTGAAGTCAATAGGACATAAATAATTATGCAGTCAGCGTTATGTGGTGCCACTTGTAAGCCAAACCTATGTTAATTCTCTCTGTCACTTAACGAAAATATCATGAGCACTAGAAAGTTGACCTTTTCTCCCCCGTTTGGTTCATATCACCGACTTTGCTTCTGAAAAAGTCAATTTGGGGACATCAAGGTCATTTGCAAATGGATGCTTAATGCTTCAGCTTATAACTCAAAAACATACTTGATTTCTACGCACACATCATACCTGACAGATCTCCTTCTAAGTGGCAATCGACCTTGATCTTACACGTGTATAATACTTAAAAGTTCTGTTCCACTTTGGTTACTTAGCTTCACATTATACAATTCCATTATGTTCGATAGCTTCATAAAACATCTGATGTTTTCTTCTCTTAGCTTCACATTATACAATTCTGTTATGTTTGATAGCTTCATAAAACATCTGATGTTTTCTTCTCTTACTGCCAAAGAAAAACTTCTGACTTAATTCTCTCAATCTGAACCTCCTTATGTCATCAATGAGGGTGTTCATTTAACCAACAGAACAATTTCATGTATGTTTTCAATTGACTCATTAGGTTACTTGTAAAAGATGAAGCTTTTCCTAGTTATTCAGCCATTTCCTATCTGAATACAGACAAGTTATTATGGTGACAATGTTAAATGGAATATCTTTCTTTTGTGAACTAATCAACATGATCTTCAAAATGCCTCCTTTCTGTGGAAGTGCCAGGTTATTATTAGTATTCAGCTCCATTGGTTCTTCCGCACCTGTTAGCAAGAAAAAAACGTATCATTATTGTATATGCAATGACCATGTTGCAATGTTTCTTTGACTGTTTTACTAATTTGATTGGTAAATAACTAAATACAACATCCTGAACAATTCTTCTCTTGTCATCAGGATGACCGTTCTAGAGCTGAGAAGGAGAAAGAGGATCTAGACCATGCAATTGCGCTTTCTTTAGCTGAAGATTTGAAGAGACCACATGGTAGTTGTTAATTTTTTTTTTCAAAATTCTTGCTTTCTTTCTGTCAATAATGATCCTTTGATCTAGGATTAAACATTATTTTTCATTAGCTCGTCAAGGATGTAGATGGCGCGGAGACATTGATGAAGACTATGCGAGTGGGTTTCAGGATAACCACAACTCATCTGCACATCCTCCATATAGCCACGCAACATACAGGGAAATTAGGTACAGTCTTTGCTGTTCTAAATTGTGCATTTCATGACTTGCATGCCTAACTAAAGTTCAAGAAACGAAAAGAAAGATCAGCAAGTATGCACTGTTATATACAGTTGCCACCTACTTTCATTCTCTAAATTTCTGATTGCCCTTGAAAGGTGAAAAGAGAAATCAAAGGCACACATCGCTAATAATCGATATTCAATATCTTCCTATCTATTATTACATCGACGCAAGGCAAGGAACAGAGATTTTGGTACCTTTTCCAATTAATCCTGTGCATTGGCTATGAATTAATATGCAGGATATGTGGTGGGTGCAAGCGGGAGATAGCCAATGGGAATTGTTTAAGATGCAATAATACTTATTTTCATCCAGGGTGCTTTCGCTGTCACTCTTGTCGCTACCCCATTGCTGAGCCTGAGGTAGTTTGATCCTCTCAAAACTAGCAGACTGATGAAGTCATCTTTAGACTTTTCAACACACATCTCATATTTCTCACTGTCACAAATATGTTTGAGTCTTCTATGTTATCTATCACTAACATCTTTTTCTTTCCTTTTTATACTAGTTTTCTTTATCAGGGAAGCGTCCGTACCACAAGTCCTGTTTCAAAGAGTTGACCCACCCAAAATGTGAAGTTTGCTACCAATTTGTAAGTTTAGTCTGCCCTTCACTGATTCATATTGCCCCGCTTTTTGTAAAATTAATTCCCTTTTCTGTAATATTTCATGGCGTGATGATGGTACATATTCTGATGGGGGCAATCAACTTAATGACCTAACTCCATTATATCTAACAACCATTCTTATTTAAAGATGAAAGATAAGCTAAATTCACCCATGCCATATGTTGTTTCACTTTCAGATTCCTATAAATGCTGCTGGTTTGATTGAGTATAGGTGTCACCCATTTTGGTCCCAAAAATATTCTTATTTAAAGATGAAAGATAAGCTAAATTCACCCATGCCATATGTTGTTTCACTTTCAGATTCCTATAAATGCTGCTGGTTTGATTGAGTATAGGTGTCACCCATTTTGGTCCCAAAAATATTCTTATTTAAAGATGAAAGATAAGCTAAATTCACCCATGCCATATGTTGTTTCACTTTCAGATTCCTATAAATGCTGCTGGTTTGATTGAGTATAGGTGTCACCCATTTTGGTCCCAAAAATATTCTTATTTAAAGATGAAAGATAAGCTAAATTCACCCATGCCATATGTTGTTTCACTTTCAGATTCCTATAAATGCTGCTGGTTTGATTGAGTATAGGTGTCACCCATTTTGGTCCCAAAAATATTCTTATTTAAAGATGAAAGATAAGCTAAATTCACCCATGCCATATGTTGTTTCACTTTCAGATTCCTATAAATGCTGCTGGTTTGATTGAGTATAGGTGTCACCCATTTTGGTCCCAAAAATATTCTTATTTAAAGATGAAAGATAAGCTAAATTCACCCATGCCATATGTTGTTTCACTTTCAGATTCCTATAAATGCTGCTGGTTTGATTGAGTATAGGTGTCACCCATTTTGGTCCCAAAAATATTGTCCGGCTCATGAATATGATGATACAGCCCGCTGCTGTAGTTGTGAAAGATTGGAGGTACTAATCAAACTGGTTTCGTATGATTATTATTATTAGTTCTTCAAAAGAAGGAAGGAGAAATTGCTAACAACTATCGTCTGTTTTTTTAATCTTGAAGTCTCTGAATGCAAAATACTATAGTTTGGAAGATGGGCGGAGTTTATGTTTAGAGTGCATGGAGTCAGCCATTATGGACACCGGAGATTGTCAACCTCTTTACCATGCTATTAGAGATTATTATGAAGGAATGAATATGAAAATAGACCAACAAATTCCTATGCTTCTGGTTGAGAGGCAAGCACTCAATGAAGCTATTGTTGGGGATAAAAATGTAAGGAACGATCCATTTTTTGGTCTAATCACATTAAAGGTTGCATTTCTCGTGCTCTAAATTTGGTTCTTCCAGGGTTACCATCATATGCCAGAGACAAGAGGCTTGTGCCTTTCTGAAGAGCTGACAGTCACGAGTGTATGATTTCAAAACTTCCACTTTTGATTTCTTTTATACAATCTAATAGCCTTAATGAGCAAGGTCACAAATTACCTATCAGGTAATTGTGTACTAACTTCACTAAGTTTTGTGTTGTTTTAGATTCATCGAAGGCCAAGAATTGGAGGCCACCGGTTAATCGGAATGAGAACCCAACCTCAAAAGCTAAGAGGAAAATGTGAAGTTACAGCCATTCTTGTTCTATACGGTCTTCCAAGGTAATGTATCAGAACTTCGCCTTTACTTCTCCCTGAATTAGAGCAATTCCCTTTAAATTACTGTATCGTGAATTTATACATTTGGGGTCTGGAAAGTAAAACCTCTCATGGAAACATTTTGAACAGACCTGAAGTGGCATAAATTACTTGTAATTCTCCTAAAAATTAACAGGGTGGGGGCATAATTACTTGTTTATAGTTCCGCGCCTTAGTCTATATCTTTGTTGGCTGCGTTAATATTCTGTTACATTATGAGTACTTGATTTCTCCTTCTTGGTGGTGGAGATTAGAAATAGCATGATTAGTACTTAAGATATATTTTAGCAGATTTGTCTGTTCAAAATACTTAAAGTCAGGGTCTGCTTTCCATTCATCCTTTTGTTTTGATATTTTCTCGGGATTCAGGTTACTCACCGGGGCCATCCTTGCCCATGAGTTGATGCACGGCTGGTTACGCCTTAAAGGTATGAACAATGTCCATCTTCTTTCTTTCTCTCTTTTCTTGGTCATCAGGTTTACATTACCCTTTAATATTTATCCTTATTCATGTTGAACTGAGCAGGTTACCGTAATCTTAATCCTGAAGTAGAGGAAGGAATCTGTCAGGTTCTGTCTTATATGTGGCTTGAGTCAGAAGTAATGCCTGGGCTTAAAAGCATGCCTTCAACTTCTGCAGCTTCTTCTTCATCCTCCTCCTCTTCCTACTACTACTCCTCATCATCTTTATCTAAGAAAGGAGCCAAATCTGAAGTTGAAAATAAACTGGGTCATTTTTTCATAAATCAGATTGCCAATGATTCTTCTCCAGCATATGGGGGTGGCTTTAGAGCTGCTAATGAGGCTGTGAACAAATATGGTTTACGTACTACTCTTGAACATATTCGTTGGACTGGTAGTTTCCCACTGTAATAACACAAAATATATATCTGGTATTCTGGTAACTAAAAACGATTGGATTAAGGGAAAATGGAAGGAAAAGAAAGGCAAGAGAAATTGTTGGTTTAAAATCGGTCTCTCTTAATGCTTGATTTCAATGGAAAAGCAGTATTCTCTTCCTTTCTCAGTCTTCTCAAGTTTCCTTCATCCGGATTTAATACTGAGAACGTTGGGATTGATATGAACGGCCTTGAAGAAGACAGAAGCTAGGAGAGCTTCCCCCCTGCTATTTTCATGGGGGTGTGCCAAGTTGGAGTATACCAATGACAAAATAATAATAAGTATTCCTTTCTTGGCGTCTTTGAATTGTTCTCTACTCTCAGAATTTTGGCGATTCATTTTGAATAGTTTCTTTTCAATATATTTTTTACCCGTCCCTATTTTTCCACTTTCTGCCTTACATTATTAAATTTTGGTCTTTTAATTCAGGTTGAGGTGTTCAGTTTCTCATGTCATATATGCTCCTTTTTTCTGGCCAAACACTTCAAGTGCGCTCTTTAAATTAAATAAACCTCATTTCTAGTTTAAAATTACAGTTCTTATTTCTTAAAATCTATGGACTGTGATGTATAAATAGTATGTTGTAGTTAAATTTTGGGTTTCACTAAATTATCCTTAAATAAATATACAAGTCTATTAAAGTTCTAAATGATGCGTATTAACGTTAGCAGAATATATTTCACTCATAGTGTCCCAAATTAAACCAAATGTGTAATCTGTTTCATTTTCTTGGAAAATGCTCCCTCTGATCTAAATATACCAACTAATTGAAGTGTTTGTTTGTGTTAAATATAAGACTTTAATTTATGTTTATCATATTCATTATTTTTCCCCTAAACTGCCTATATTATATTAATAGTTAGATTTACGTATTACTTTAAAAGAATGGAATATCTTAAAGAGATTAGCATTTTTACAAATAATAAATTTAATTAATTTTTAAATATATATGAAACAATCAACTAATTCTTGTATTTAATGGAGGAGTAAAAATCATCCCTAAAAGTAATGCTTGCTGTCATATACAATATGACTAGGAATATTAAATACCCTTTTAAAAGAATAACCTCAAGAGGGGAAAAAAAATAGCCAACTCATATATTACTGGGTAGCTTTGTGATTCCCCGAAGACAATCTTGCATCATAGGGAAACATCGCACAAACACGGGCACGCATAGATATTGTTGGTGTGTGTACATTTCCCCCCTTCTTTATCGTTGCATAAACATATTACATTTGTATGCTCAAAGTGAATACCAAAGATTCACGCCTAGCACTCGAAACAGGGCTTCCTCTAATTTCAATTTTGATAATACAATACTTGTACAAAGAATCCCACATTACATGCGTGCTCAATTAATTTACTGAGAGACGTGGAATAGAACAAGATAGTACAAACATAATTTTTTTTTTTGCATGAAGATAAATGCCTAATACTCCTATTAAATATGGGATAAAATTTTAGTTATAATTAAGAAATGGTTTCTATACATTGGTAAAAATGCATTCCCTGGTTCCCACAGCAGAAAACCATCTTGCTACCATGATCCAAGAAATAAAATGTGCTTCGTTAACAGGCAATAGCTCTAAACTTCCTTCTTTGGATAAATAAATCTAGCCTAAAAAAAAAAAAATCTTGCAACTATGAAGTGGTGGCAGTATCAGCTAAAAGCATCTTAAGTGTCTCGTAAGTCATAAAGCAGATACCTACGCCAGGTACGACCTTGTAATACTCAGGCAAGATTCCTCTGTATAGGCCCCGCAAGCCTTCTGTCCGGATTATGTGCCTAAACGTCCCAATGAGACCTGTCGTGTACACACGGGCCCGCCCTCCCGCCCCCTCCAATTGCTTCCGTCGCCTTACAAGATCCAAAGGAAATGTTGCTGCATATAGGTTCAGATG
>JANTPZ010101247.1:0-32411 GCA_025593235.1 Vachellia pachyceras
CCAATAGGGGGAAGTTGACAAGGCTAATTCTACACTGGCATTTGCCCATGACACATTGGACCATAAACCGAATGGCCCAAACCTGAACAAAGAATAACTGCTCCCAAGAAGTGGCCCAAATGAAAGTATGCTATCCAGAACCCAAAACTAATTTCCCATATTATTTAATAAATAAAATTAATTCTTTAACTATTATATGTTTTCTTACTTTTAGAAAAACTCATTATAAAATGCTCCAACCCTAAATGTATCAATGAAAACATTAATTTTCATTAATTTAATAAATATAGTCAAACAAAACATTTCATTAATAAATGTTTTGAAAAAAATGGGGTATATTTATCCGTCTGGAAATACGGTGAAAAAATATTTTATATAAATCAAGAGAAATATATAAAAAGATTATCTCATTTTAATAAAAAACACTGTTAAACATATTTTCAAAGTTATTAAGGGCTTGTTTGGTACCCAATTCTAGAACGTAGACTTGGTTTCAAAACCTAAGTTTTATCTCAAAGCCGAGGTTTTGTTTAAGTAAAAATTTTTTCCCAAAAGCTACTTTGGTTACAAAACCTCAGTTTGAAACATAGGTTTCTCTTTCCTACTTTTTCTTTCTTTCTCTTTCATATTTTCCTCTTTCCTACCCACTTTTTTGCCTCGGAATCTGTAAAAGTTAATAACTTCCCAAATATAAATCACTTTTCAAAATCTAGGTTTTGATTTGAAATCTGTAAAAACCATTTTTCGAAATTTATTCTCCAAAACCTATATTTTAACTGAAAATCTGTAAAAGTTATTTCCAACCTCGGATCTAAATTATAAATAATACCATTGAATAGGGCTGCCCAACGATTCCCGATCCCGAACTTCCCGTCCCGATCCCGAGCTTTCGGGACGGGATTTTTCCGTCCCGAAAATTTTCGGGATGGGACAAATCGGGATCGGGAATTTTGATATTCGGGATCGGGATTGGCATTTCCCGATCCCGATTTTTCCCAATCCCGAAAATAATATAAATATATATATAAATATATATTTTTAATAATATAAATATATATTTTAATAATATAAATATATATTTTAATAATATATATTTTAAAAATATATTTTTTAAAAATATAAAAATAAATCGGGAAATTCCCGATCCCGAAATTTCGGGAAAAATCGGGATCGGGATCAAAAATTAATCCCGAACCCTTTTCAGGATCGGGATCGAGATTGGTATTTCCCGATCCCGTCCCATCCCGAGAGCACCCCTACCATTGAATGTATCTAAATGTAGCGGGCAATGATGGAGCACGTCAGCCCTTGGGCGTTCAAGCATTTTCCCACGTAAAGTAAGAAATAGCCTCTAATGCTGTCTCTCATTACCCAAAATGCCCTCATTTGTGTCCTTAATTCTTATCAAACCTCATCCTCAAAATGTCCGTAATTATTTTTATTTTGCGACTATGGCGACGAGTTTGTTCAGGAGATCAGTGTATAGGGTTTCATCGTCGCCGGCGTTCAAGTTGCTGAGCGCTCGAGCGCACGCCTCCGAAGCTCAGGCCCAGCAGGTGGAGCCCACCGCTCGCGACTCCTCCGCCTTCAAGACCTTCCAAATCTACCGATGGAACCCCGAGAATCCTTCAAAGCCTCAGCTTCAGGAGTACAAGATCAATCTCCGCGAGTGCGGGCCCATGGTCCTCGACGCCTTGATCAAAATCAAGAACGAGATCGATCCCTCCCTCACCTTTCGCAGGTCCTGCCGGGAAGGAATCTGCGGCTCCTGCGCCATGAACATTGATGGCTGCAATGGCTTAGCTTGCTTGACCAAGATCCCTGCGGGCTCTGAAACCACGATCACTCCTTTGCCTCATATGTTCGTCATCAAGGATCTCATCGTGGATATGACCAATTTCTACAACCAGTACAAGAGTATTGAACCCTGGTTGAAGAGGAAGAACCCACCCCCCAATCCTGGTAAGGAGGTTCCTCAGAGCAAGAAGGATAGGGCTAAGCTCGATGGCATGTACGAGTGCATATTGTGTGCCTGCTGTAGCACATCCTGCCCTAGCTACTGGTGGAACCCCGAGTCGTATCTGGGCCCTGCAGCTCTTCTCCACGCTAATAGGTAATACGTCTTTAAGTATCTTCATCCTCTATCAAGTTCCTGTGCCACTGACTATTTCAATAACTGCTTTTCTTGGATTTGATTTGCTCAATATGAAGTTGAGTTTGATTTGTGTTTCTTTAACGTATGCTATATATAAACTGGCTAGGGAATGCATTGATTTTACTTATGTCATGAGAAAAATGTTTAGTGTTTGCGGTTTCACAAATAAGCTTTCTAAGCAATCAATTGTGATGCTTGTTCTCTCGTGGCAAACATTTTAAATTTCTGCTCTTGATTATGTGGACTGGACTTCAGAACGAGTAAAGTATCTGTTCTTTTTTTCTATGCCCCTTCTTATTGATTGCCTGTACATTTGAGATGAAGTATTGTGAATATTTGGACCTTGGCATTATACGTTGTTTTTTATCCGGTGACATTTCTGATTTCTCTGCATTAAAATGGGATGTTTAATTCTTTTCGTTGAATTTATTGCAGGTGGATAAGTGACAGCCGTGATGAATACACTAAGGAGCGATTGGATGCCATTAACGATGAATTCAAGCTCTATCGCTGCCACACCATACTGAACTGCTCTCGTGCCTGTCCAAAGGGCTTGAGCCCTGGGAAGCATATCCAACATATCAAAAACCTTGAGATGGGATTGGCCAGGACTTGAAGTTCTATCGTTAGAAGCATGATGATGTTGTGTGCAATTGACAATTGATTTTCATTCAATTGGGGGATGATACAGTTAGAATATCAATAAAGCCTGCCCAAGTATTTTTGAGTCTGTCTGGTGTAAATTTGAGGTTTTAAGCATATGCTATCCTTTGTCTTTGAAACAAATGTTGATAGAGAATTCTATCTCATGAACTGGCTGCAGTCATTCTGCTCAGAAGCTTATTATTCCGTCCGAGGTTAAAATGCCGTGCTTTCATCTCAATTTGTCTTTTAACTCGTGATAATTAAATTTATTTGACCGTCCGTTTATAAAGATACGAGTGTCAGTGTTGGAGCACCTGGTTGTAAAAACATTTCAGAGTGCTGATTTTGCAGCCAACGCATCGCATGTGGCGATCATATTTCTGTTCTAGGGGCAGGGGCTTGACCGTTTTATTGCTTGAAGCTAACACATGGATATAAACTTACGCATCTTCCTGTTCTGTTCCCAGTCTTATGATGTTTGCTGCTGAAGAAGCCCAATCGAGATCATGCTGCAGCAAGCTTTACAACTCCATGCATAGTAGGGGGTATCTAAAGCCCCTTCAAAAAGTCTCAGTTTTGGTGTTCCCCCTCATTAATAGAACGTTTCTGACTGGAAGAGCTACATTGTGTCTTGATTAAAAAAGCCTTGGTGTGGTGGATACATCTATTCACGACCTACATAAATTTATGGGAGTTTGAAATGCATGTGATGATTTGCAAAGTAAAGGACGCTTTAAAACATAACAGAAGCCTTGTGGGTTCAGGCTATGTCACAATGATATATGTTCAGAATCTTACTAACCATGGCCAAGAAAACCCAGCATGATCTTGGGCTATTCTAATTCCGATCATTACAGGCTATCAACGATGAGAAGGTCAATGAAGATGTTGGAAGTAGCTTGGCTTCTGGCTTTCATGGTTTTGTTGGAACAAGGGACTAGTTTTGTGGGAAGAACTCGATATCCAAGTCTGAGGATTCCTCTGGATAGCGAAGCACCTCAATATGTGACAATAACAGGTAACGGGTAACAAGGGACTAGTGTTGTGGGAATAACAGGCTTTATGTTGTTTAGATAACAAGGATGTTAGAGCAATGACGAGTAATGTTTGTGCAGGATGTAACAATGACTGCGGTATCGCTTGTTGCAACTGCGACATCACATACGATCCTCCACTCTGCGTCCAGTGCTGTCAAGACGATCCTTGAAACCCAACCCGCTCAATTTTAATTTTGATGGAACCATCCTATTTATCCTTTATATAATTATTTAATGTGCCATTCCCTCAATTTTTACATCACCAACCCGGCAGTGGAAAGATAAACTTAATGGGGAAACATTTCATACATGGAGGCTGTTTTGATGGGATATCGTTTTCGGCATTTTCAACGTCAATCAATTTCCTTTGTTGCCACGAGGAGGAGGAAGTGCGTATCCTTAAACCAATTATGAGCTACCTCAGCAACCTACAACTACTCATACTTACCTCGCCCATTGATCCCAGCCCTTCAACTCAACGCTCATGTTTGATTCAGCGTTTACAAGGTTTAAACGCACGTTCAACAATATTTTTTTTTAGAATGAAATAATCACTATCATATATTTGTCTCGATTTATATAAAAGTACTTATCTATCACGTTCTAAACGAGCCCAATTATACATTAACAGCAATCAAATACCCACCTAAAATAGCCTTCCAAATTCTATGCTTGCCTACAACCCACACAAATGTATAATTATCCAGTAATGCACTGTTTTTTAAAAAGGAAAAAGATAAACTATGGCAAACCATAGCCACAAATAATTAAACTTATTTTTTAATGAAAAATATTCCATCAATAGAAAATGCTGGTGATCCAATCAAACTTATTTTTAACACTATGCAATAAAAACCACACCAGTTATAAAAACGTGGGTAAACTTGTTTGTTGTATATGAATTTCCCAGTTACTGTATCTACTCAAGCTAAATCTTTGGCCAAAAATGTAACGCTCTATCATGCGCTACGTATCTAAATTCGTGCTATCTTGATTGTCTGTCCACTCACTAAACGTTGACATCTGTATTGAAATGTGTCCATGGCGTATTTCATTCATTATCATCTTCTTCCAATTCACAAACCAAAACACCGACTCCCATGAAGCTCTAGGTAACAGCATCTTACGCAATGAAGTAGACATCTTATTCTTTAGTGCCCAGAAAAATCCTAAATATCAGGTATTAACCCATCAACAATGCAAAAGTTACACGCGACCTTGAGTAGCGCATGTTCTGGATCGTACATCGACAACCTGTTCCGTGAACTAGCCTGATTGCTAGTTCTTCCTATCATATAACTTAGATTGAGAGACGATGTGCAGAAATTATATTCTCCTCGACAATCCAATAAAAACAACTGCTGATGAAATCTGCACCTTAAGATCAGCAATATCCACATCGTGTCCACCTTCAACTAGGCCCCACTTGTCTATCTGGAAGGGGAGGTAAAAAAAATGGCATGAAGACTGTTATTTCTCAAAAGATCAAGAATAGACTCAAAGCTCGGTACTTTGATTTCTAAGAACAAGTTTCAGGGAGAAAAACCAAATAGGTGATTATGTAATGAGGGGAGAGGTTAATCAAGTACGAACCTGCAAATCTTCTTCTAGTCTAATAAGCTCAATTGCTTCCTCAATCTGCAATCTCCCACGAACTAAAGCAATAGCAATAATTAACGAGTGACCTGCTGCTGCGATGGCATCAATTGAAGCCAATTCACAGTCATCTGTTCCCTTCAGAAGGTTCTCTACGGCCTTAGAGAGACCATCATCCTGCTTTCCACCAAAAAGGCTGGAGTAGACAATAGGTTTGAAGCCAAATTCCAACTCCACCCAATGAAGCAGGGGATCGATTTTCTCCACTTGGCAATCTACACAGTTCAAACATTTTTAAGTCAGAGTCGGTGGGTGTGTGAGAATGTGCGTTTGTGTGTCCCTCATATTATTCTGGATTTCTGGTCTTTTTGGAAAACCACATATCAGCAACTATAATAGAGCAGATTGACTATTCACAGAACTTGAAGTCCGGATTAAACAAAGATAATTCATTCTTCTACTGTCTTCCTTGGAATAGATGTTCTATGGCTAGAGTTGCAAAATTTTAAATGGTCAACCCTTACAACGAGCATCTTTTCACAACAAGACAACATTTCTAGCTTCTTGATTAGCAATCTAGGTTGTAAGTTTGTTACAACTTATAATGTAAACAGGGTAAGTAAACTCCCCATGCATTGTAAAGAGTTGGGTCAATGAGCTACATCATATTATTCGGGTGTTGTCTCCATTTCCAGAAATCCGAATCAAGTTTCATGGATCCGGGATTCGAGAAGCACTATTGGGTGAACTTGTTCTGCGCAGTGCTTCCTTTGCACACTCTGCTAGGCATCTATGAAGAATTCTCCATGGATCAGCAATGCTCTGATACCATGAAACAACTCAGGCTAGAATGGAGCGTGTGCAAGGATCAAATCAACCATATCACACATCTTTACCCGCTTAGACTCGGGTGTATTTATACATGCAAGCTTCAACTGTCCAAGTATTCCTTAGACCAACTAATACAGTAAATCCATTACACCTCTACAGCAGTTTGCAAATAGTGAAAAAAACGTGCAATGAACTCTAGATTTGATATTGGAACAAGAATAATATTCAATTCTTCAACCTAAACTTATATGCTAAACAGCCAAGCAATAGAACACCGCATTATTATTTTTTTTTGTGCTAAGCTTATAATTTTCAGTTTTGGGATGATGATTCTCCTTATTCACTCAGAGCATATACTCACATCAGGCAATTGTATAGTTGCTATATGAGGTCTGAATGAAAAGATATATCAACTAATAGCATACCACGGACATTGCTTGTAAGATCGCTATCAGCAGGAGCACGACAGAAGACCAGATCTTGGTTGAATTTCTTCATCAAATTCTGAATGATTTTGGTCCGAGTGACTGGAACTCTTTCCAGTGCCGTACAAGCAAGCTTCATAAGAGGCATCGTGAATGGTCTTATGCCATCTATTTGCTGCAACAAATCAAATTTAATCTGAGTCCAAATTAAACAATACGCCTGACCAGCCATAACGACAATCAAAAAAATAAGAAACACCAAATGTAAATTACTTGAATAACTATTTTTGGGGGAACATGTGGAGGGGGTGAGGTATGAACTTTCAACCCAAAATCGTGAGGTCTAGAGACTGATCTAACTGAAAGAGTTGAACTTTTGAATAGACCAATAATTTCCAACTAAGTAGAGATAAACCCTAACGAACTTGCAGCTTCTCTAACACCAGGAGGCGTGCTCACTTTTATGATTAAGTTAGGCAACTGGAACTGTAACAACAGGAAATAATCAACTGATACGAATTTCAGGCTCCCTTGTCAGGATACAATTTTATTTTTAAGAAGGAAGCATAAGAGTTTTGAAACATGTCGACAATCTGTTCTGCGAGCATACGAATTTCGGGGTTCTGCAAGCAATTGGGAGTGTCTAGCCTAGATTCACTTTCAGCTGTGGTAATTACTGTGACTTTGTAAAACATGTCGACAATCTATTCCTAGGACAAGTTATTGGCAGTAGCTAGAGTATATTATGTAACATTACTTCCTGCAACAGCTTCAAAGTTTCACATGAGATCAATTTCTTTTGAAAAGGCAAAAAAAAAAATTAACAGGAAGAGGCAATGAAATGAGATTGCACAGAGCTAAATCTAGGAAGAAATTGACCAAGACATAAGCAAACCTGATACTCCCATTCAGCAGCTATGGCCTTAGCAAGAGCAAGAGTAGGGAGTTTCAGAGGCCTCTTAGATGGCGTCTTGAGAGTTCTATAATCCAGCATCACCGTCCAACCAATCCCATCTTCTGCCTCCCTCGTTGTTACCTGCCTGTAGAACCGCTTTCCCACAATCGATCCAGTCATGAACGACATGGGCATAGTCACTGAAGACGACGACGCATCCCGCCTGCGATTAGAATTTGGTCCCTTGACGTAAATGCTATCCTCGTTCCTCTCATTGTCCCCCTCCGAGGAAAAGGCGAAGGACGATGATGGGCCCTCCGACCGAGGCTGTTCGACGGTGGCCACGGAACTTAATTTGCGAACGGGGTAAACTGAGAGCGCAGTGAGAAAATTAGGATTTTTTATTGCTTTTATGGATTTTCCTATGAGTGAATTGGCCATCTTCCCTCTGTTTTCTCTATAAGATTTGCAGAATAGATTCTTCCAGGCGGAGGTTTGGAGGGAATGTGAAGGTGACCACTGGTAGTAGAAGACTAGAAGGCAAGAAGCCTAGGCCGGAGAAGAAGAACGAGAAGAGAAATGAGGGTGATGGGCCATAAACTGTAGATAAGCTCGCAGGGCCGGTCCATCATTCTACCTTCTCTCCGGCCGCTCCGAAAAATTTGCAGAAGAGTGAGGACTGAGGAGTGTAACTGTGTAAGGGTACAAGCCTAGACCAGAGAAGAAGGATGGGAAGAGAAATGATTGGGACGGGCCGTCTAAGGCCCACATCAACTCCAGTTGAACCCATTGGACTATTGTCCCCAGTGATTAAAAAAAGGTCAAGAAAAGGCACGTTCCGGGGAATGATTCTATATTTTACTTCATGGTTACGAGTAAAGGAAAAACATGGAACCCTTCATCCGTGGGTTCAATTGATAAAGAAATTAGACTATTACTCTTACTTAAAAGGAGAGGATCCGATCATGGAAAATGTCACTTTGTTGTGGCTCTAATTCACGTCACTTGAGAAGGCATCACCACAACTAAATGAAGTTGGGTTGATCTATCTGTGTGGCCAGACCAAAAGACTTGCTCCAATACACAGAAGAACATACTCCAATGAATCATGAGTAGGTGCCTTACTACTGGATGTGAGCCATACCCCTTTTCTAAAAATTATATATCGAAAAAAAGGAAAAACATGTGATACAATGGGGCATTTCTGTCGGTTGCTAAATTTGTCAACTAAACATCAACAAGTATACAGATCTTCTTGTTTTAATTTCAATTAGATGTGATATATGATTTAGTTTAGTGGAGAGGATATGATATAATATAATTAAAACAATAACGTAATTTCCAAATATTATTTTGCGATGGACGGTGGATAGCGGAAACGTTAGTGGGACAAGCAATCGAAACAGTTCGTTCTTATCTGTGTTGTTTGTCCATTGTCTGTTTAATGAACACGTTTTGGATTCAGGAACAGATTAAAATAATTTTTTTTATTGGGCCAGGAACAGTTAAAAATGAGGATGAAGAAAGAACAGAGGCAAGCACGAAGTAAATACTGGGATATAAAATTGGAAGTTAGGATAGAGATTCGTAACCACCACCACCACAAGAAGATAAGTTCTTTCTTTTGTTTTGTTTTTTTTTTGTTTGCGAACAGCACAAGAAGATAAGCTGATACATAGTGGTATATAAGCAGATGTTACAACAAGGAAGTGGGAGCCCACGAGTGATGCGAGGGCTTGTGCCGGCATCCTTGTGGTGCGAGTGGCGCTGGGCTGCCCATTTGTGGCATGCGTTCAGGGTTCGATCCCTGCCTGCAAGCAGTAGCTTGCCAACTCAAAAAAAAAAAAAGATTTGTTGGGTGCAAATAAACCAAAGCGGGGAGACGAATGAAGCGGCCGGCGGCTCGGTATCGTACATGTTCGGAAATATGTTAGGAGGGTGATTTTACGCAAATCGAAATAAATATGTGAGGGGAAGTTTTATCTCAATTTATATGTAACGGGGTATAACGTATTTCCCAAACAAACACATTCCTCGCATCACTGAACCTTGGCACCCATTTAAATTTACTCGTGGCCTGCAAACTAAAGCATGAGCAAAAACATCTGTGCTTATAAATGATCGGTCACAAAGAAAACAACGAGTTTGGTTGGAAAAACGGTTGAGAAGTGTTTTTACACAAATCAGAATTAGTATGTGATAGGAGTTTTGTCTCGATTTATGTGTAACGTAGAAAAAAAGTTTACTTGTTGAATGAAATAGAGAAATCTGAATGCCATTGCTCTCCTATCTTCTCTTCTCTTCTCTTATCATTTATCCCGATAGCTCTTACTTTCATAACATCTATTAATTAATTAGGAATTATTATATATCCATTATCTCTGTACATTGGGAACGGAACGTGCTTCAATTCATTAATTTTTCTCCCCACTCTTCCAAGGCAGACCCAAATAATGGCGTGGGTAAATAAAAAAAAATCATGTGGAACATCAAATGAACAACGTTAGTGGCCCCACCCACGTGTCCAACGTTACCTTTGTTTAACCAATAGACGTTTGGTAGAGTTGGCAAAGATTACTACCAGCATTCCTCAGGGCGAGGGTTCGAATCCTGGAGAGTGACAGCCGCAGTAATTAACGCAACCTCAAAGAGGTTGTCCCATCAGTACCTCGCTACGACCGTAAGGTCTTCTCGCGGGGGTCCGGATTAGTCTGAGGCGGGCAATGAGCCCAGATGCCCCAGGATACCGGATGGTTTATACAAAAAAAAAAACTTTACCTTTGTTTAAAGCTAAGGATCAAATATATGTATCTACCACATTAATTAATTAACTAGCATCTAAGAGCGCGTGATGAGGCTTGAATATTGTTCATGTCCAATCCACCATACATTTGATTTGTGAATATCAACCCATGAACTACCAAATATTATGTAATAATTAATATATACAAATACATACGTACATATATATATATATATAAGATGAGAGGAACAATTCATAAACGCGTATCTGTGGATGCGCTAATGAAGAAATGAGCATCTAAGACTTATATATTTATTACACATTAATGTTCTCTCGTGTCCGCCTGAACATTTGATAATTTATCATCCTTAAAATATGGATAAGACCGAAAACAATTTATTTTAAATATTCAGGCTCAATCTAAGATTATATTAGTTAAATAATCAGATTAAAAATAAAATTATCTATTAAGATATTTTATAGAGCACTGCTTTAAATATCGGTTAACGTTAGCCAATCCTAATAGCATGCATTATAGGAAAATCTGTATTTAATGTAATGTTTACTAAATCAATACTACTTTATTCTTCCATATTACTACTATAATACAAATACGTCACGGTCACGGTGACCTCCCCATGTCCCCAACCCTGATCGCGACGGCAGGCCTGCATTTGTTTAAAAAATAAATAAATACTTTACATTAAAAGAATAATTTCATATGAAATTTATTATCTGCATCCGGAAGCAAATAGAATAATGAAGGAATGAGCAGAAGAGGGACATGTAATTAATTTACGATATAAATATAAAAAATAATAAGAATTTCAAAAAAGATATAATTATTACCATCAAGAATGCTACCTGTAAATGAAACAGGTGGGAATAAAAATTAACAATCGCCGACGATCAGGGGCGGCGGGATTACAACCTTCCGTTAAATCTGGGCTTCGAAACCACGCTGAATCACTGAGATCGAATATTCAAAACGCGGGCAAGAGGCGTGTCGTATAGGAGTCTTGTCTACCTACCCTCCGAGCCCAAGCCTGTCTCTTTTGGAGGATGAAGACGTGCTTAACCAAAAGTGTGCTTTGTGTTAACTCGTTGTTGGTTGCGCGATAGATACTGATTAGACGTGGGGCCAATCCGTACTTAGGAATTAAAAACGACAGTAGTAACACACGCAACGCAACCCCGCAAGCTCCCGTCCCATTCATTTTCCCTCTTCCTTCGTGTGGAATTAAATATGTAAGATGGCCTCCGAGTCATTCGAAGGGGTAGCATCGTAACGGTGACAAAGGCCAAATGTGAGAGAACCAGGGCCACAAGGAAAACTAAGTTAACATTGTGTCTCGTTCAGCATTTACAGAATTTAAATGTATGTTCAACAATATTTTTTGTAAAACAAGATAATCTCATTTACATATTTATCTCAATTTATGTAAATTACTTATCTACCATGTTTTTAAACGAGTGTCAAGTACTAGTATGGGTTGGTCTAATCTAGTTTCATCCAAATTATTTCTTAGTTAATTATTTATTTCTTAATTTTTTATGTTAATTATAATGCTCAATACTGTTACATGCTGGGTATCATCCGTTTATACTTGAATCTTAATATTTTGGAGTATATTCTATATAATTTTATGTTTTTATGATAATTTTGTATCATTATATTAAAATTTTGCCTCTTTTTTTTTTATAAAACATCCGGTATCCTAGGGTATTCTGGGTTCATTACCCGCCCCAGATTAATCCGGACCCCCGCAATGAGACCTTATAGTGGTAGCAAGGTACCGATGGGACAACCTCTTTGAGGTTGCGTTAATTATCACGGATGTCACTCCCCAGGGTTCGAACACTTACCCTGAGGAATGCTAGTAGTAGCCTTTGCCAACTCTACCAAGCGTCCATTGGTAAAATTTTACCTCTTAGGAAAAGGAAAAAAATCACACCCCAAAATCTAAATTGATCCGTCTATAGACTTAACCCAATCCAATCCGATCTATAGTTGGTGTTCGATTGGATCAGGCATCGGGATATTTTATAAAACCCGAAATCTATGTTAAATCAGACCTCAAGGGTATCGTCGGGTCTGATCATGCACAACCCTACATCCTAACTACGGTTGCGTGACCCATTTTACATGGAGAATATGATAATTAAATCTCAACGCATTAATTTAATGAAGGTCAGTTGCCTTAATAAAAATTTATTGCAAAGTTAATTGTTTGTAAATATCCATTATTCGAGCAATTTAATATTCAAATTTCTTCTTGTAGTTGAGTTCGCAAGAAGTTATGATAAGAATCATATAATTAAATTAATATTTTGACAGGTAACTGTCATTTTCCTTTTTAGATAAAAAAGGGGAATTGCTTTGATCCTATTAGGCCTAGCCATCATTGGTTTCGGATGAGCTAGCCGGTGCGGATTTTATTTTTTATTTGTATTTTATTGAAATAATTATCTCAACGTGTATAAAGTCTAGAATAAAGATTATATATCTTAATCATGGGTTTTTAAAGATAATAATCGAGGCACCTATATGGGAAGGCTGAAGGCCACGTGGCTTAAAATTTGGGCAATGCTCTCTGGTTTATCTCATGCAAAAAACAGATAGGATTGGCTTCTTTCATTTATATCTTTCTCAACTTTGTCTCTTAATCTCATCCTTTATCGTTAGATTAAAAAAATATAAAACTATTATAATAAGTATAAATAAATTTAAACTATCAAAATATGACTTAAATAATTTATAACTGCAGTATGTACGAGATAATAAAATATTAACTTAAGAATTACTATAATAGTATTTTTCTAACAATTTAAATCTGAACAATCCATTATTTAATATAAAGGTGTAGATACGAATATGTAAAGATTAAGAGAAAAACGATGAGAAAATCTGCTCCCTAAACAGAGATCGGATGAGGTAGGAGGGCAAGCCGTTCACGTCAGCCTCGTAGTCCTTGAGAGTGGATCGACGGACATGTGTGTCTCCGAGATGCTTCATCTTCTTCTCCGGCAAGGAAACGGAAAAGAGCAGAGCCAGACATGGCTTCCTGGGATTCAGCTGCATTCGAAAGCCTTGTATTTTTCTCGATCACATGACCCAAGAGAATGTCCTTGCCAGTGATTAGTTACGTTATGCTTGTAACTGGTAAAGCAACAGCATGCAAGAATTGTACTTCAATTTCTATTGATTTTCTCAACTACAATTCAACAATTGTACATTTTTCTTATAGGTGTATGCTTGATTGACCTTGTTAAAATAAATATCAGTATCGGTTAACTTTTACGATGTATTTAGATGGGACTCGAGTACTATTACTATCAATAGGATGGGTATAACATTACAGAAAAGTTGGTTTCAGAATTTATATGCTGCCTCCAGCATATTGGACCACTCTGTATAGGCCATTTATAGAGAATACAATTTAAAAAAAATATTGCCGATAGTAATTTTGTAAATATTGTAAAATTATTTAGACATCTTATTTATATATGCGATCTAAAAATCATGACTGTATGACATTTTTGTAAATATTGTGAAGTTATTTAGATTGATTGCTTATGTATGTTGTCCAAAAATTATTATTGGTGGATTTTTTGTAAATATTGTGAAGTTGTATATATTCAGGTCACATATACACCATAGGGTTTAAAAAATATGGTTGGTATCTTTACAAGTTATTTAGACTGCATGCTCCACGACGTGGTTTAAAAAATATGACTCCATCTAGCTTTCCTCTCTCCACCTCCTCCGTCTTCTGCTCTTCTATCTTCTTTCTTTCACCATTCTTAGGGTTTCTTCACCAGCTTGAGAAGCGCTAGGTCATATCATCAGTGGCAGTGTGCAGATCGCCCTAGGTAATTTCAAGGACAAGGAGACCGCATGCTCCCCTCTCACGCTCGTCTCTCCCTTCAACCTCAACCCCTTCTTCTACCTCACCGTGAACGCTGGGCAACATCTCCGATGACCCCTGCAGTCACACCTCCCCCTCCTCCACCGTCATTTCCCTGAAGAGAACAGACACACGCTAGCTGAGGGGGCCTTCAGAGAAGCCCTTATATCCACCCATGCAACAGCTTTGGAACACGAGAGTTAGGAAATGTCTGGTGTGGGTAACATAAGTGTGAGTAATCTCAGCTTTTTGTTAACCTTTTGTTTAAATTCTTTATGGGTTCCTCATATGAGTCTTCTCTTGTATAGCCTTTTTATTATCTAACTGTAAGCTCTTTTCTCTCTGTGTGGAGCCATGAAAGAAAATAATGAATGAATGGATGCATACACTGCTAGTAGTGGAGAAAAAGCTCATACCCTTTTACCATTGTGAATACTTGTGCTTTCTTTTTTTTTTTGGCTTTTCCTATATGCTTTCTTCTCTCTGTTTTTTTAAGGATTCCCATTGCTATGTCACTTGCAGTTACTGGGCTTAATTGGAGTCCATTAAGTTCCATGAAACTCACTTAAAAATTTCTGCTATATGCTTTTCAATCTTTTGTGCTCTTCAGTCACACTTCTTACTGTTGTTGTTCAACTTGAATATAAGGTTCATAGTTTTTAGTGTTTTCCATTGAAGAGGGAACTTCATTAACCAAAGAGAGTTTAATAGTACTGCATGTGTGCCCATGCGACCTAAAAAAAATCACTATGTAGACCATACAGGCACACATGCATGCACACATGTGATCCAAAGAGTAAAACTTTTACAGCACATGTCAAAGTCTCACATTTAGCAACTGGATTTTTAGAACTCGTGTTAATTTATTTAGATCGCTCTTAAGATGTAGTTTAAAAAGTGTCTACTTTCTAAATCATTTATATCTAAACTATCATCTTTATATGCAATCTAAAAAACAACTCTTACACTAGTAATATTGTTAAATAATAATTAATGGACGTACTGGTCCTGATTTAATACTCCATCCCATCCTCCATGTATATAAGGCTCAAATAACCAAATTTCACAGAAAAAGGTTAGTTAAGATTGATTAAACACAATAAATATATAAATAATGTATTTTATTAATTTATAGTTCACTTGTGGGTGTATTTGATGATATGTTAAAATTAAATATAGGCGAGAAAGAAAATTTGCAGCATATTTTTTTTCAACGCCCATTCTATGGTGAGGGTAAATTTTAAGAAGATTTATTGATTCAATGCATTATTAGTAAGTTTAGAAGCATGAGATGGTACAATATATATGCTTGGCGAAAAAAAAAAAATAAGGTGGTACAGTATAGATGCAGGAACATGCCCATCCGTTGAGGTGTGATTTAGACTGAGTTAGGTGACAAAGGAACAGGACTCATTAATAAAAAAAGGCTTCAAGCCATTATGCGTGAGTGCAATGGAACAAATAATTAAGAAACACCAAGATAAAGGATTGTTGGTATTAAAGTCTGTTTCTACTGTAATGTTAATATTTCATTTGCTTGTTTCTTCCTATTGTTTATGTTGAACTGTGTTTTGTGTGTTTCATTCAGTTTGGTTGCTGGGTCTAGTTTCTTATTAGTGTTTATAATTTGTTTTTATTGCAATATGATGTTTTCTTGGTTCTGGCAAAAAAAATTAAGATACACCAAGATATGATGCCCGCTTGGGAATGCGGTAGAAAAATACTGTTATACAAATTGTGGTAAAATATTTAGAGGATATTATCTCGTTTTGCTGAAAACACTGTTGAACGTGCGTTTGACTTTTGGAAACGTTGTTCCAAACAAACCCACCATAGGTAAGGGCTGCCGGTAACAATTTGAGTGGTGAGACCGGTTAGGGTGTTCATCAAAGTGATCAACTCTTTCAACCTATTAGATCTTTATTATTTAGATTTAATTTTATTTCTAATTAAGATATTATTAATCTTATTTTAGTTTTTATACTCATTAAGAAGAGTTTTTTCATAAAAATAAAAAAAATCAAAACTGAAACATCTAAATTTAATAGAGTTCAAGAAGTTCATCAGTTCAACAAGCATGTAACCAGATCTAGCCGTGCTGCAGCGAGCAGCCACCTCGTGCTTTAAAAGATCCATAAAGAATGATCAGATTCTGAGCATAGCAGCCACCTCGTGCTTGAAAAGATTCATAAAAAATTGAGCAAATTCTGAACACAACCACTTGAAGATCCTTTCTTCTCCAATAATTGGGGCGGCCGAGGGGGAGGAACAGCATCATTAAAGGCTGCCTTATTTTACTTTCAAGCAAAAAGTTCATATTCACTCATTTAATTCTACCCAGATTTATTTTTCCATCGATGATTACTGTTACTTGACTCTTGGAACTCTGACGCAGTCAGTTCTATTATTAAAAAAAAGTTCATGTTAAAATTTTACATATTAATAAAATATTTATAGATAGCAGCATGTTAAATCTGTTTGCAAAAAAAAAAAAAACACTTTGTAATAATGATCTTGCGAGAGATTATGGTTTGACACAATTATCATTTAACACAAAACGTGGCTTATAATTAAAATTAGATGGATCGGAGTACATTTTAATTGTTGGATCAACTAAATTAAATGGTTCAGGGATAAACCCATAGTAGAAAAAGCATCTCTTGATTGACATCATACACATCATGTCTAATATATATCTAAACACTCCCTACAAAAAATAATGAATCAAAAAATCAGTTCAACTGAAAGTTCAATCTTGATTTTCGGAAAACAGGATTTGGCTCAGGATTGCCCATTGTTAATTCTTATCTTGGTTTCTCTGTTCCGTAGGTTTCCATAGGAATAGAAAATTGACATAAGTGATACCTCAATGAAGCTGTGGGTTCATCGACCGTGAGAGATTAGAACCGGAGAAAACTAGATAAGCCATTATCCATGGCGATTATCTCACGTTATACAATGATGATAAATAGGATGTCTTGCTGGGTTCTCCTTGGGAAACTTTATTGCCGGAAAGAATGAAATCTTGGAAATGATTTGATATTTTGAATCCGTTTATTAAAATTAAGTGTGTTTGGAATTCGATCCGTTAGGGGAAAGGAGTTCACGAATTTCTAGATAATTTTTATGAATTTTGAAATTGTTTTTTAGATTATTGAAACGGTTTTGTCTCGGTTTGCGTGCTCCGTTTTGAGAATGAAGTTTCCAAACAAACACTAATTTGTTTGAATGTTATAAATGTAAATTAAGAGAATAGTGATAGATTGATTTTTTTCCCACAACAGGACAGATAGATATTTAGTGAAATGATTACTCTAATAAATCATAAACATATAAATCAAAACTCATAATCCAATTAAAGTCTTAATAATGATGAAGGGATTGACTTTAGCACTCGAAATACATTGAGCCCTAATCACGTCAAATCAGTTTTTTATATCTTTCCTTTTTAGGAAAGATCATGCCTACCAAAAAAAAAATCATGGCTTTCGTGTTTGTGTTTGGAAATGAATTAATTTCAGTTTATAGGTTGATATGCAATCTATACTGCAAACTTATCTATTAAAATTATATTTGTATAAATACGTATCAAAAGACAAATACTGTTAAACAGTCATGTCTTAGAAAATAAATATATAAAATTCTTATTAAATCAATGATTGATTAAAATAAAATCCTTCAACTCGAATATTTTTTTATATATAACCAGCTGGCTTGGACTCAGTAGGCATCTATTCTTAAATTTTATAAGATTCACAAGTTGAAGGAATCAACACTATTAGTTATAACAAGGAAATTATATTGATATATTAATTTACAACATGTGTTTATTAAACAGTGAATATTAGTTAATTCATAACATTAATGTGACTGTGGCAATACTTACTTGAATGCAAGAATTAAAAAATGAGGTTTTATAAAAATTATATATATATATTAGAACATAAATCAAGAGAAGATGAGCTAAACCCTCATGCTTCGTATTAGCCTTCAGCTATATCTATTCAAATTTGTTATGGATTTGAAGTGGCTTTAATTATACTATGATCTATTAATATAAAATAAAAAAAGATTTCATCGACAAATATTAGTATTATTTATAAGTTACAAATAGTACTAATTCCTAAACACCACTCATAGCTAGAGCAAAAAAAAATTAAAGAAAACGCCTTACTTGAATTGAACAAACCCTGCATAATATGGATTATTCAGATATAGTTCTAACGATTAAAATTTATTTATTTTTTTGTTCACTCTTAAAAAATATTTCAATGTGAGTAAAATTAATTGCTAGTTTTTTTTTTGGAAATCATAGTTTGGCATCAAATGAATGTAATTTAATTTTAAAGCAAAAAAGATTATAAAATCTTAACAAAAGACCATTTGGTAATAACACAAATTTCGGAAATATTTGTTTCGAATCTCGAAGATTATAAAATCTCAACAAAAGGCAACCTTGTAATAACACAAGCTTTGAAACATTAGTTTCGAATTTCAAATTCTGGTAGGCATTTGGTATTTCACTAAAACATATATTAGATCGTTTCTTTGATCCAAAAAGTAAAATTAATTTCATATTCTGGTCCCAAACTGTAATTCTCTCCCATGAGATTGAAAGGTGGGGATGCTGCGTACTGTTTGAATTTTATTATGTAACTTTGCAGCATTTTCTTTTTCGGTGGATAACCCGCAGACAGTATTAATTATATTTATTATCGATTGGAGTCTATTAATTAATTAATATGACCCACTGATGATCATAGCACACGCAACCGAACGTGGATTATTATTCATTAGATTTTATCCCAATAGTTCTTCATACATTTTTTTTTATTCTCCATACATTTTTTAATAAATATAATTAACTAAATATAGACCGGTCAAATTATAAATATGTAATAACTTCTGAAAATATAGAGGGGTCGTAACAATGACCGAACCACAAGAAAACGAGGGGGTTTAATCTAAAAAAAAAAATTAAAGGAGAAGGGTAATGACTCCTAGCCTTATTACCCTACTAAACAAAATATTTATTAGGAAAAACTATTACACGTGAATGTCTAAATCTAATTTGGGTGTTTTATATTTAATAAAAATAAAAACATTTTCTCAACTACTATTTTTTTAAAAAATAATTTTTATTTAAAAAATTCAAACCTCTATTTGTTCATATCACATCTGGATGGTTAGAATCTGATTAGTCATCTCTGTTAAACATTAAATGTTTAGCAGTTAATAAGATCACACTTTTTTTTTTTGCCAGATAATAAGATCACACTTGACTCATTGTTAAAACTTAAAATCACAGCGATTGGGAATGTTTTAATTTAATTTAATTATATTTATTCTCCAATGAAAAAATTAAAAATGTACAATGTTGATAAGGCATGGGACCAGCGGAGTAGCGGGTATGTCGTCTAAATTATATAAATCAGTGCAAATGGCTTAGATCCCAGCCAGGTTCGTGGATGCCTATGAATTATGATCTTGCTCATTGGTCCTCTCTTCCTTTGCGACTGACTGGGGAAACTACGTTGCTTGGTATTTCGGCAAGGCTCTGATTTTTCATGCACAAGCCGATTAGTCAGGCATCAAGAAAAGTATATATAAGCATACATCAGATTGGGTCGACGGACCACTGAATCTCCGAGATTCTTTTGCTTCTTCTCCGGCGAAGGAACGGGAAATAGCAGAGCTAGATATGGCTTCCTGGAATTCGGCTCCTCTTGAACTCACCTACGAATTTTTGGGGTGGTTCGCTTTTTCCTGCTGGTCGATCAGTTTCTACCCTCAAGCTTTCTTAAATTATCGAAGGAAAAGGTACCCACAAATAAATATCTCATCTTCTTCAACCTTGTATTTTCCCCTCCTAATTTCATTCCCTTTTTGGGGGGCTGCATTTTTCAGTGTTGTGGGACTCAACTTCGATTTCGTCTTGTTGAATCTGACGAAGCACTCTTCTTATCTGATCTACAACGCTTCTATGTACTTCAGTAAAGCTGTTCAGGAGCAGTATTTAGAGGAATACGGTGATGAAGAGGTCCGTTCTATACTTTGACGAAGCTCGGAATAGAGGATCCATATTGAGTAGTTTTGTGTGTGTGTCATAAGGGATAGTGAAGCTTCTGAACCTGATTATCATTGCTTATTTTTAAGACCCTGAGCGATACAGATAACCTATATCTAGTTTTGATCATACTTTGTGCTTGGTAGATAAATTCACCACTAGTTTCCGTGCTCCAACCCCCCCGGGCGGCGCGCGCGGAGGGAGGCGGGGCCCAGACCGCTGGTTTCCTATTTTACTTTTAGGTTGATTTTAATGAAATTTTAAGCATAGCCTGTCTGTGTGCTCTTTTGGTATGTATAAATTCTAATCATGATTACTTTCTCTTGTTTCTGGGACAGTGGTAAAATAGTAGGTGGTCAGCTTAGCAGTAGCTTTCCGAAATGTTTGAAGTTGATTCTGCTTTTGTTTGCTCTCAATCCCTGGATCTGCAAGATTTAACTGACATGTGTGTTTATGTGTCCTGAATTTAGATGATACCGGTGGCTGCAAATGATGTCGCTTTCTCAGCCCATGCTGTGTTATTGACTGCAGTTACCTTGGTCCAAATTTTATTCTATGATGTGAGTGGCGGAATTTATTATTGTTGCTTTTTTGCTTTAGTGGTTAAATTCCAAATTGCCCTGAACGCTGTAACTTTGTCCATATAGCGAGGAACTCAGAAAATCTCCTTAGTTGCTATCGGAATTGTGTCAGTAGTATGGCTTACTGCTGCAGTGTGTTTCTCCATAGCTTTGCCTACACACTCCTGGCTTTGGCTTCTCTCCGTCTTCAAGTATGTTGATTCTGCTCTATGATTATTTGCCATCTGTGCTTTTATGCAGAAGCTTTATTTTTCATTTTCACGCACTTGATTCGATACTGTTAATCCTTAAATAGTTTGTTGCCAATTTACACGCGACCTAACTATTTTCAAGACCTTGTATTTTGTGCCTACGAGAACTTCATTTAGATAGATGGCTCCTTTTTTCCAATTTTGAGATCATTAAAACAGTTTTACTGAGACGCTATTAGCGCATCATGAGACAGATTCTTTTTTCTCCCTTCTCTATTGTGATCTTGGTCCTTTAATTGTTTGCACGGTAAGTCTGCACTTTACTCACTGAATATTAGGTTCGTTGTGTGGTTAAGTACAATTATGCTTTATGACCTAGGGCATATGGAACCGTTCCCCTGCCTTACTCTTGATGTTTAAATGTCTATTCATCTTTTTTTGGTCTGTCATTCATAAGATGCTTTAGTGGAAGCACGGGATACATGCAGTCAGTGAGGTTTAAACACTCGGTTCAATATTCTTAATCCTTAATTAGTTTGTTGCCGATTCACATGGGACCTATCTTCTACAGTTTTAATTCAAACCCTGTTCTCTGTGCTTAGGGTAACTTTATATAGATATAGCTCCCTTTCCATTATTGAGATCATTATATTATAATTATCTATTACTGACATGATATTGGCATACCAAGAGGAAGTTTCTTTCTTTGTTTTCCCCCTCTCTTCCCTATTTTGGTGTTGATCCTTTACTGTCTATTTGTCAAATTTGTACTGTTTTAATTCAAACCCTGTTCTCTGTGCTTAGGGTAACTTTATATATATAGCTCCCTTTTCCATTATTGAGATCATTTAATTATAATTTATCTATTACTGACATGATATTGGCACACCAAGAGGAAGTTTCTTTCTTTGTTTTTCCCCCCTCTTCCCTATTTTGGTGTTTGATCCTTTACTGTCTATTTGGTAAATTTGTACTTTACTTCCTGAAGATCAGTTTTGCTCAGTGGTAGAGTGGGATCTATTTAGTCACCTAATTGCTTTGCCACTAATAAGATGCTTTAGCTAAAAGCATTGGGGATTGATTGGATGTTCCTCAAAAAGATGATTATGATTGCTCTCTCAGCAGAAGACACCATTTGTTCTGTTCAATTTTTTTTTGGTTAAACTATACCTGCAACTTGCAAGGCCATGAACCTTGTAAATAATACTTTTCATCATGGCCCTTCATAATCTTGTCTGTTTTATATCTCTTTCGTTTTTGTATGTCCCGCTTGTACTTTAATTCCTCTCTTAATGAAATTTCCCCTTTACACTGAAAAGAGAAAGAGATGATTATGTTTTTTTTTTAATGACTGAAAGGACTAATAGCATGTGTGGGATAGTGGTACTATCAATAAGCAGGGGTCATGGGCTGAATGAATTCGCCCATGGGGCAGCCCAAGATAACCCGTATTGGGTTGAACTAGGTTTAGCCCATTACGAAAAGAATTTTAAACAACCAATAAAAAAATTACCTCCATTTAAATTCTCATTTTTGAAATTATTTTCTTTTGCGGACAACGTTCTTTAAAATTACGATTAACGGTCATGTATTATTAATTTTGTCATACTTAGTTAAGAAATGAAGTCTAAATTTATTTTTGGTTACATCACGAGTGTGTTTAGACACTAGACATGGATGCGTATTTCATCCATTCCTTTCCTGTGTATGCCGTGCCCTGGGTGGTCAATTAATTCAAAATTCTAAATAAATTTAAAAGATTGGATTTATAAAAAGATCTCTCATAAAATCAATTCATTACAGAGAAAAAACAGTGCTTTGAAATCAATTAATATTGACTAAAAAAGAAAAAGATATGCTGAAGCCGAAGTGAGTAGATACTGTATGGGATGGGGCCAAGAGGCGTGATGAATATCCCTGTACTTTCTTATTATTTGCGTTTTTAATGTTGCTTGCCCATGAAGCCCAAGTGTGAATTATCCTCATTGTAACTGTCGAAATTTGGTGATGTTGCAGCACAATCCAAGTATGTATGACAGTTGTGAAATATATCCCTCAGGTTAGAATCTATCTGGAGCTCTGTTTTTTTATTTCCTTTGAAGAAACAGTTCACTGGAATTTCATTTGTTTCGCTTATTTAAACTATGTATCCACACTGTGTGATGAATGATCTCAGGCGATCATGAACTTCAAGAGAAAAAGTACGGACGGCTTCAGCATTTCCAACATTCTGCTTGATCTTTCCGGCGGTATCGCAAACTACGGACAGATGGTTGTCCAATCACTGGACCAAGGTTCATGGAACAACTTCTATGGCAACATAGGAAAGCTGATGTTGTCTCTGGTATATATGAAAATGGCCTCCTCCTACTTAGGTTTTGGTTGCAACCCATTCGCTTTTGCTTCTCTGGCTGGCTCATTAACTGATATGATGGATTGGTTTCCGCAGGTGACTGTGTTCTTCGACACATTTTTCATCACCCAACATTTCGTGTTATATCCTGCAAAGAAAACTTATAAATCAGTGGCTTTAGTGGAGCCTGAGGATGAAATCAAGGAGCATCTCGTGTCGTGTGCCAATGAACCGCCACGAACGGCAAACAATGTGTAAAAGCTAAGCATGTTAATTATAGGCTGAAGTAGAAGAATTGTTTTGGGTGAAGCCCTGCACTCAAAATGTGGGATGATTTTTTACAATCCATACACCCCAGGAGAGCCATCAATTTTGGTCCTCTTATGAATGATTTGTATATTTTAAAAGAATATAATGGTCCCTTATGATTATTCATGTTATGAATGCTGTATTTGTATACACATTCTGTCATCAATCATCATCATCATTCTTATCGTACGTTACATTGTTTGTATCATTTAATGTGTAATGACTTCTGATTGTATGGGGTGGATAATAACATCATAGCATGGAGCGGAAGAATCAATGTTGAATCAGTTTGTTCTTAATTCCATGAAATTGGAACGATTTCCTCTTAACTTCTCATCAGCGTTGTTTTTTATATTTGTGAATTTATCTGAGTAGAAAAGGGGGAATTAATGTGTTGATGATCAAGAAACACAAGCGCAGGAATACGATAAAATGAGAGGAGTGAGTGAAGCAGGGCCTTTCGGAAGACAATGGATAGCAATCACGGCCATGTTAGAGTAGTTTACATAATCTACATAATAGTAAAAAAATAAAGTAGTTTATTAGTGGAAAATTAAGAATGCGTCCGCAAAAATCTTCCTGTTTCTTGTTGATCACTGCTTCCAACATGTGATATCAAAGAAAAGATATGTTCATTGCCTTGGGGAGCATTGAGGTCATGAAAGGTATGCTCCTAAGAATGGTAAGAGAAAAGGACATTTTGTCACCCCAAGTAGAAAAGTGGCAGATCTCCAACTCAATTATCATTTCAGACTTTGATCATCATCTGAGTCTCAAATCAATGATGAAATATCAGGTTGAAGGATGTGCATAAAGTTAATACATGCTTTGAACATGATTGCTTTTAAGTCAAAAGATATAATAAAAAGCATGATTGCTTTAAGTAGTTGGATGTGAAGAAGGTAAAGTTCAACAACTAATTTGGAATCAAGCTCAGAAAGAAAAGTTTGGTTCTAAGTCTCCTGTAGCTGTGATCCTGCAGCCACCATTTGTCAAGCGGTTGGCACGTCTTCCCACGCTATTAGGTTCACTGCTTCTGCTGTGTTCATTGAATCTTCATGTAATAAAAATTACACCTGCAAAGCCAAGGATTCTTACCTACACCAACTACTACTGCTACAAGACGAGTCCCCATCATATAGCAACATTACTGGGAATTCGGACGCCGCAAGTCTTGAGAGGGCTTTCTTGACGTTGACGTTTGTTGGATAAATGAATGTCATGTAAGGTTAGGTTCCTTAACTTTATCCTTGGAATTTTATTGATTAACTATTGAGCAATCAATCCAGATTTAGTATTTAATTTAGTAACATGTGAAGCCATCTTTCTATGCCCTTGTTTTATGATAGGTAGGGTCATCCGTAATCCTACTTGGATAAAGGATCCCCATCTATGTATTTTTTGGGTGAGCGTTTGGATTAAACTTTTTTTAAACAATTTACAGAATTTCAAATAAGTATACGAAACTTGTTTTATCTTGATTTATATAAAAAGATGCTTTTTTAATTGCTTTTGAGAGTTTCCCAAACAAGCATTAATTAATTCACTGCCACAATTTGGCGCTGCTTGAATATAAAACGTAGGCAACATCTCTCATACAAAATATTCAAACATTAGTTTGTCATATTGTGAAAAAGGGACTTGTTGAGTCTAACCGGATTTTGGTTATTTTGGATTAACATATGGCAAATTGGCAATGTGTTTGAAATCCTTTGATTGAATTGAATGATGAGAGCCCCACCTTATCTATACCAAATGAAGATTGTGATAAGATCATGTTGGAGCACATGCAGGGTCTCTCTTTCAGATGGTGAGTAAAACATGTTCGCATAAATCGAGATAAAACGTCTCTTAGATACTTATCTCAAAGATAGTAAAATTACATTGAAAAAGTAGCTTACACCATTAATTTAAACATGCACAGAGTATTTGATAAAGTGAGCCAAATTATTGAGCTGAGATGATCTATGATAGTCCCCAGATATGCAATACCCAGTAAATTAAACACATGATTCACATTAAACAAGTTTGAATCTATATCAAGAATGAATTTCATATACTTCAAAATTAAACGCACGTTCAATAATTTTTTTTTGTAAAACGAGATAATCTCCTTTACATATTTACCTCGATTTATATAAAAGTACTTATCTAACGCGTTCCCAAACAAGATCATTGTCTTGATCCAGCAGCTGCAGAAGGTGGGGGCCTATGTACATTAAATGAGAAAAATAATATACAAAATTGAAAATAATTTTATGGAATAATAAATATATCAATAAAATAAAAGAGTTGTTAGGAAGGAAATTGCTGGGCCAGTTCGCGAATCCCTTAATTAGGAAACCAATTAACGCCATTAAGCACGTGTGTGAACCAATTTAATTATAAGTTGGAGAATAATTTAGTGCATTGATTATTTATTTATTTATTTGTTTTAATAAGTGAGAGCCTCCAATGCCCTTTTGACTTGAAAAATCGCAGACTTTCTTTCCTTACGGGAAATTTGACCCTTGACCATCATTATTCTTTGGTCATCCATCAAATAAATATAACATGTTATCTATTCTTGTTTATTTTGCCGATTATTTATTTTTTAAAAATATATATATATTTAATAATATCTTGCTTCTCTTTTTAATTTAAGTCAATAATTCACTCTTCTGCATTTTTTTAAATAAAGATTCCCTAATCAATAATTCGTTCGGTCGCAACTTGTTACTTAACCCTATGATATTTTTAATTCCAAAAAAGATTACGAAATTTTTAATAAAACACTGTAAAATCATTGTCCTTGTACGTTATAAGTTATTTTTTCTTTCAATGGGATTTGCATTAGGGAAGTTTTGTTTCGTGAACGTGTTTTGTAATGATAGCGTGTGAGCAATATAAGAGTGGCATTAAAAAACCCCGAGAAGAATGCAACTTTTGAATACTAGTGTCGAATTTCGAAATATCAGTATTCAATTTTGGTAGGCATTTATTGTTGGTTTTAATCCATTTCAGATTTTGGTCTCAGACTGTAATTCCCTCACATGAAATGATCTAAAATGTGGGGCTGTTGACTTATTATGTAACTTGGCAACATCTTTTTGATGGATAAGACGCAGACAAACCTGAAATCCTCCATTGAGAGATCAGTGTTCGTGTTTGGATTAATTCTTTTAATTGCTTTTATATAATTTTATGTAAGCATTTGGGAGAGAAATTTTATTTCCATATGCAAAAAATTGATTCTTTGACAAACAACATAACCCCACTTGGGTTGCTATTACACATTCTCATTGAACCCGTTTGGAAACATGGCAGAGAAGTACTTTTAGCAAGCCGATGTAAATATGTGGAGGAGATTATCTCAATTTGCGGAAAAACACTATTGAACGTACTTTTAACTTTTGGAAACGTTGTTCTAAATAAACCCATTATACTACTTATACTGTTTCATATGGTTTCTTTTTCTTCTTTTCATACTTAACTGTGTATAACTAAATATAATTGGTTCAAACTAGTTAGAGTCTGTTTGAATTAACGGTCGAAATTACTTTTTTGACGTGATTTACATTTTATAAATTGAGTGTGTGAAAAAAGTTTTATTTTAAATTCTATGAATAATTTCATAACGTTAAGACGAACAAGGCTGGTCAAATTAATGAAAATTGCAAATACGGAGGGCGATCGTAAAACGACCAAGAGCCATAGCAGCCACAAGGGAACGGGGGGGTCTCGTTAAAACGAAAAACAAAAAAGAACAAAAGGGGATTTTTTTTATGAAATGAAGGACGTTGTTGATAAGGCATGGGACTTAACAGGCACCTCTGTTGTCTTCCTCGTCATGGGAATCCTATAAATAGAAGAAAATGGCTCTTATCCGAGCAGCGCATTTTCGTGGACGCTTGTGTGCTCGCCCAGTGGTCCTCTTCCCCTGTGACTGATAAGAAAACAATACGTCCGCGTCAGAACGTAGTCCTTAAGATTTGCTCCACCGATCACTGTAACTCAGAGCAGAGGGAGATATGGCTTCCTGGAACTCAGCTACACTGGAACTCACCTGCGAGTTTCTCGGTTGGTTCGCCTTTTCATGCTGGTCCATCAGTTTCTACCCCCAGGCTTTCTTAAACTATCGCAGGAAAAGGTACCCACAAGCAACTGTCTAATCTTCTTCCTTCAACCTCGCATTTTCTTACAGTGTTTTCATAACAGCCATTGCTAAGTTTCATGCTCTTTCCTTTTGGGCTGGTTTCCTCAGCGTGGTGGGGCTCAACTTCGATTTCGTGCTGTTGAATCTGACGAAGCACTCGTCCTATCTGATCTACAACGCGACCATGTACTTCAGTAAGGCTGTTCAGAAGCAGTACTTCGAGCAATACGGCGAAGGAGAGGTCCGTTACGTTCTATACTCAGATCCAAGTTGTTGAAATGAGAATCCATATTGAGCAACAGTTTAAACTATACTTGGTAGATTAATCTGCAAACATCAAGCTGATGAGACCCTGTCTCCAGAGGGCTTAACTGACACTTGTGTTTATGTCTCTTGATTTCAGATGATACCGGTGGCTGCAAACGATGTTGCTTTCTCAGCCCATGCTGTGTTATTGACTGCAGTTACCTTGGTCCAAATTTTAATCTACGACGTGAGTAGTGCAATTTATTACTGCTGTTTTTCTTAATGGTTTAAGTTGGGGATTATGGGCTGAACGCAGCATTTTGTGCATACAGAGAGGAAATCAGAAAATCTCCAAAGTTGCCATCGGAGTTGTGTCGGCAGTATGGCTAACTGCGGCGGTGTGTTTATCCTTAGCGGTGCCCACACACTCGTGGCTTCGTCTTCTCTCCAACTTCAAGTAAGTGTATTCACCATCCGATCGTCATCATCATACGCCTTCGTATCTGCCCTTTACGCAGAAACTTGTTCATGATTCTGAGTTGTGTGCGTTGGAATTGGTGATGGATGTTGCAGCACGATCCAAGTATGCATGACGGTGGTGAAATACATTCCTCAGGCCATAATGAACTTCAGAAGGAAAAGCACGGACGGCTTCAGCATCTCCAACATTCTGCTTGATCTGTCAGGGGGCGTAGCAAACTACGGACAGATGGTGGTGCAGTCCATGGATCAAGGTTCATGGAACAACTTCTATGGCAACATAGGCAAACTCATGCTCTCTCTGGTATGCAAATAGATATTAATGTCTCCTCCTCTCCTTAGATTGGTTTTGGTTGCAACTCATTAACTTTCTGCTTCTCTGTCTGGCTCATTAACTAGTATACTAATATGAACTGGTTTTTTGTGCAGGTGACTGTGTTGTTCGACTCATTCTTCATCTGTCAACACTTCGTGTTGTATCCAGCCAATGCCAAGAAAACTTATAAAGCGGAGGCATTTGTTCTGGAAGCAGAGGAGGATCTCAAGCAGCACCTTTTGCCGTGTTCGGATGAGCCACCAACGGCCGACAATGTGTAAAAAGCTTGCTTTGCTTAAGAAATTTTTGAAATTTTTCGTTTACATTCAATACAGACCAGGAGAACCATCAATTTTTGGTCTCCTCCTATGAATGCTCTGTATATTTTCTCTTCTAAAAACACGAGCCATCTTGTTCTTTGCCACTAATCTGAAGCACTGAGCAGCTGCAGAAACTTATCTCGCTGCCACTGCAATCAAGATCAACACTTGAATTCAACTCTCTATGTGCTATAATTACTCTATTTTATTTTGGGTTAGGGGCTAAATATAACCATGAAGCATCATGGGAAGTTAAGAGAATTCAAGTACACGTGTGAATTTACGCAAGTTGGAGAATAATTGGGTGCATTTGTTGGGCGCCCTTTATTCATTTTTGGTTTTAACAAATCTTTCCCTTTGGGATGTCCTGTCCACTTTTACTTGTTGCTGTGTTAATTATCCTTTAAAGAATATCACTGCATTGGTCAATAATTCGATAAATATTTCCAAAAAAGTATTAAAGAATTGTAAAAAAAATAAACTTTTTTATAATCTTTGTGAATAACATATTTAAAACGGGAGGGAGCACGGTATCGAACTTCACTCTCTTTTTTTTTTTAAGGAAAAAAAGATTCCCAATCATTCATTTGGTTGCCACAATGCCACTTGTTACATGGCCTTATACGTTATTTTTAATTTGAAATCATATTTTAATTATACTTTGTTTGTTCTTTAGTCATAGAATACGTATCCTCTTAAACAGTTTAAAATAGATTTGACGGGTAAGGTAAGGGCTGCTAACTGCTCAGAGCTGCTGCACCAACCTCGTGGCTTCCAAACAAAAAATAATTAGTTTTCGGGGCATATAATGCAACCAGGTTCGTCAATGAAGGTTGAATCTAATAAAATGAATCATTCCTTAACGATACTATGAATCATGAAAGAAATACATATAATTAATGTTGATAGTGCTTTAAACACCATCTAGAACTTGTTTGGAATTCTTTTTTAAAATAGCTTTTATAAATTCCAATGCAAAACCCAAATTTTAGAGAATAGTTTTTATGTATTACGGGGTAAAACCTAGGTTTTAAAAGATTGTGTCTGAGAAGTTATTAATTTTTACGGAATTCTAGACAACAAGTAGATGAGAAAGATGAAAGAGAAAGAAATAAAAAGTAGGAAAAATAAAATTTATTAAGAGATGATGTGATTTGACAAGAAAATAACTTTTACGAAACCTAGGTTTCAAATTGAGGTTTTGTATCCAAAATAATTCTTATGAAAATACGAGTAATTGAACAAAACCTATATTTTAAGGTAAAATTTATATTTTGAAATTAAAGATAAGTTTTTAGGATGAGAAGCTTACTGCTAGTGAAAAAGCTTGAAATTGCATTATTATTTATTTATTAGCTAACAGTGGCATCACTTTCGGGCTTATGCCAAGGAAGATTCCTCGTGTCCCTGGAATTAATAAAAACAAATAGATTCTAATTGAAATATAAATATTACCAACACGTGCTCATGCAATAATTCACATTAATTAATATTTAAGATTTATATACATGTGCCTACTGCAGGCAGACATTAAAAAAATGAATGAATAAAGTAACATTAAAAAAATCATTCTTATAAACTTTATTGTATACTCTCTCTTGTTCAATCAAAATAATATAAAGTACCCTCTAGAAGTAATCTTCTCTCTGTTTTATCAGTTACCTAGTTACTTCCATTTTTACCCCTATTAATTGGTAGCACACAAATACACAACATATTGAAAATTAAAAAAAAACATAGAGAGAGAGAGAGGAGGGATGTGATGAGATTGATTTGGAAAGGGTAAAGTTAATTTTTTCTGGTTCAATTTAAAGTATATTTAAGGAGTTAACCATTGTTTCTCAAGAACTTGTTTGGATGTAAGGTTGAAAATAGCTTTTACAGATTTCAAGATAAAACCTAGGTTTTTGAGAATAGATTTTGGAAAATAGCTTTTACATATTTTGAGACAAAATCTAGGTTTTGAAAAGTGATTTATGTTTGGGAATTTATTAGCTTTTATGGATTCCGAGGCAAAAAAGTGGGTAGTAAAGTAGGAAAGAGGAAGAAAGAAAAAGTAGAAAAAGAGGAAAAAGTAGGAAAGAGAAAACCTATGTTTCAAAATGAGGTTTTGTAATTAAAATAACTTTTGGAGAAAAAAAAATTTTTTTAGATCAAACCTCGATTTTAAGATAAAACTTAGGTTTTGAAACCAAACCTAGATTCGGGAATTGGTTCCCAAACAAGTCCTAATTCAAGTAGGGCTGAGACTGTGAGTAACTCTTGTTCTCAAATCCGAAGGAATATATTGGGATGTAAATTCAGAGAAGTTGAGTGAACCCTCATGCTTCATAATAGCATTTAGCCACCACTTATAGAATCAGCTTTGGCTTTGATTGACTTTTAATTACATCATTTTATATGTTAATCTTATTTATATAAATCATAACAGATGCTGACAAATATTTATATCAGTTATAAAATACAAACAATGCCCATAAGTATCACGTGTATATCTAGCAAAAAAAAAAAAAAAAAGAAGATGATGATGAAGACGACCTATCACCGAAATGGGACCAAGACTTTGGAGGATATAAGGATTCATTACATGCGTGTCATATTCAGGGCTAATCAAATGTTTGCTGATAATTAATAATTAACGAGGTGTTCATCATTGCTTGTCTCATTCTGATCAATTTCCGTTGATGGATCAGAAGGCGAGCTGGTCTACGTTTGGACATTTTCTGGTTCGAATATTTTGGACAGTGCAGGGAAGAAGCCGCGAAATGATGGTCTGGCATCAAGCCATGAACTGACCTTCTTAGTTTAAAGCCTGAAGATTATAGAACTTTAATAAAAGAATATAAACATTATTGTGTTATTCGATAATTTGATGGTAACGCAACTTTTGGCAGGCAACTTATTAGATTAATTAGAATTTTTTCATCCAAGAATAAAAATTAATTTCACATAGAAGATGACAACAACCCCACATTAGCGTTTCGTTTTTTTAAAGGTGGTCCAAACCATTTAGTCAAATTAATTAAAAATGGATGATGACTACTGATAATGTGGAGTGCAGTCATAACTATGGATGAAAGATCCAGAGAGCAGCTACAAGGACCCTAGTGGGCTTTCATTAAACAAGCAAAAAACGAACTAAAGGGGAAGGATCAGTCAAGGTACAAGGATTTTTCTT
>JANTPZ010101248.1:0-17523 GCA_025593235.1 Vachellia pachyceras
CTTTGAGATTAGTTAATCAATCTCTCTACAAGTTTTCTTTGGGAATATGAAGCTTGTCAAAGGGTAGATTGGGATTGAATTTGCCATTGCTTTGACCAACACTTCTCTACTAGCAAAGGTTAAGAGTTTTTGCTTCCACCCCTTGAGATTACCACTGATTTTTCTCTTCACAAAGCCAAGTGTAGCTAATTTAGATATGACCCAAAACAAGAGTAAGCCCAAACATTTACTAGGATCATTGGTAGATCATATCCCCATTACCACCTCAATCTCCTTTTTAACTTCTGATGTGGCTTTAGCTAAGAAGAAGATGCAATACTTGTTTAGTTTCATCTCTTGTCTTGAGGTTGCTCTGTAGGTCTCAAAGATCTTCTTCATCACCATGCAATTTTCTTTCTGTGCTCTAAGGAAGAAAAGAGCATCATCTGCAAAAAAATAGTGAGATAAGATGTGGCCTCCTCCAGATAGTTTTGTACATGTTCTTATACCATTATGGAAAACACATATTCTACAATGATTGGTCTGAGTTTCCTTTAAAAAAATTCTTGACCATCTCACAAACCTCATTCTTCAACTCCTTATGTATATTGATAAAAGAGAGTGGTGAAACCATCGGGTCCTGGACTTTTAGTAGCTCCTAAGTCAAACACATCAGCCTTAATCTCCTGATCAGTGATTAGTCTGGTCAATAGATTATTTGCCTCATTGGAGAAAGCATTCTTGACATACACTAACACCTCATCCACTTGCTCAATAGCCTTTGAGGAGAACATGTCTCTGTAACACTTGTCAAACATATTATTGATCTCCTTAGTCTCCTCCTTCCACATGCCATCCTCCTCCTTTAGCTTGAGGATTCTGTTTCGTGCTCTCCTTTGTACCATTGTGCTGTGAAAGAAGTTGGTATTTTTCTCACCATATTTGATCCAATTAAGTTGAGCCTTTTGCCACCAAAACTTTCCTCCTTTCCCAGGTTTCATCAATTGGTTTAGGGATCTACTCATCTTCCCTTGCTTTATCTACAATCCAGATCCCCTCATAGCAAGTCTCCAACCTCTTTCTCAACTCCTCAATAACTCTCTAATTGTTTGAGAATTCTTTTTTACTCCATGCTTGTAGTATTCTCCTGCATCTACAAGCCTTTGGTTGAAGTCATCAATCTTATTACCCAAGAAGACAATTTCATTTGCCTATGCGTATGCCACAATACTCCTGAATTGCTCATTCTTAGTCCATATAGCATTGAATCTAAACATCCCTGGTGTTTTCTCTTCCTGATAGCAAAAATCAACAAGTATCAGGTGATCAGAATCAATTGGTTGTATGTGAAGTATCTGTACCTTATTGAAATTAATTTTGAATGCAGCATTGCCATATCCTCGGTCTATCCTTTCTTTAATGTAGTTTCCATTCAGCTTTTTGTTACTCCATGTGAATCTTGACCCCTAAAACTCCAAATTAATTAATCCACAATCATCAAATAATTTTTGAAAGCTGAGAATTTTCCTCATAGAGACAAGTTTTCCTCCTTTTTTCCACTGGAGCACCAACCTTATTGACGTCACCTATGCATAACCATATTTCCACTACTCATAATGCCAAAGACCTCAATCTTCTCCATACTACCTCCTTGTCTCCTTCTTTTAGTGCACCATATACAAATATGGCAAAATCTAGCATATTGGCTAGTGAAGATCTCAATTTCACATATATCAAGTTCTTTGACTGGTAGAGAATCTCCATGTCAATCTTCTTATGCCGCCAAAGTGTCAAACCACCTGATTTGCCTCTTGGGTCCACATAAAGCTCATTTTCTAATCCACAGCTTCTTTTTATTCTTTTCAACTTTTTCTCTGGCATTCTTGTTTCCATCAAAAAAACAATTGAGAGTTTGTATTTTCTATTGCATTCTTTTAAATTTTTTACTGTCAAGGCAACACTAAACCTTCACAGTTTTAAGAGAGGATCCTCATGGATCCATGGGGGTGGTTTAAGGCCAGCCACCTATGCCTTCAACAACATCACACTTCCTTTCCCTCTTTTGCTATTGCATATATCCCTCTTGTTAACTAAGGCCAATTAATCTCTCCTTTTTTCATTTCTTCTAACCCTTGCTTTAGTCTTCCTCAAGTTCTCAACATAAAGTGTAATAGGAAGCTGATACATTCTTCCAACCCCTCCATCTTTCTTCTTTTATTCACTTCTGCCTCTAGCATTTCTGAGGCTTCTCGTTTTAGTTTCAGTCTATTAAGCTCTTCAACAACCTCCATTATTCCCTCTCCTTCGTATACTACAATAGCGTGTTCATTGACCTGCTCATTAGAAGGTAATTCAAACTTGTACTCATAGTTTTTCTTTGTTACAGAACTCTACACATTATGTTTAACATTATTCTTCTTGAATTCACATGACCCTCCCTCATATCTCATTGGTTATGCCGGATCTACATGCCTTTATCACTGCTGGAAGTCCTTTTGTCTATTTTTATCTCTTCTGGCATCTTCTCCTTCTATTTACAGTTCAAATGTATTTCACATCTTTTTCATTCCCCTTCAATATCCTTCTTTCATTCAGCTCTATAGTGAAAACATTTCTGCAATCAGTATTCTTTTTCTTACCCCTTGCCATTATCTTCATTCCCCAACTTCCTTATCCACCACTATTGCTTCCTCCCACGTTCTCACCTATTCCGTCATAGTCCATCTTCCATAGCGAGAGAGATTCGGATTTCTGATTGCCATTAGCCTTACCTGTGAGCATACTCGGAAGTCATGTCCAACGGATTCGCATTTGTAGCAAAAGTCCTGCAGTTTCTCATACTTGATCGAGAGCCATAGTCAATCAGTGCCAGGTTTCAGGATCCCGAATCTTGCTATCAAAGGACTCCTCAGCCATTGCCATAACTCCAACTTGTTGATCAAATACTTATTGCATTTTCCAAACAAGTTAATTCCAGAAGTGCAACATGTAATTGTATCTAGATCGAGCACCCACTGAAATCACACTCCTCAATCAGCATGTACTTCTTACATTCCATCAGATTTAACAGTTGACCATCAATCAACCATGAGCACCTAAAGTATTTTGTTGTGCATCCAGCATCTTTAAGTATTTTTTATATGCGTCTAGGTTCCTAAAGTATTTTTTATGCGTTGGTGTTGGATGAACCAAAAATATTTTAAAGTTTTAGAAACAGATAAAAAATACTTTATAGTGTTAAATGCATAAAGATTATATTGCACCTGAAAAAATACTTCAAGGTATTTGGGCTAATGAATGCATTTGAGAAAATACTTTTAAGACGTTGTATATACCTTAACATGCTAAAAGAAACTGTCATGATCTCTTTCATGAGTTTTTTAACTTAATAATGTGGATTATGTCAATGTCATGTAACAGTTTTATATATATACATATATATTGATTACAAGCGAGAATCACGATATGATGAATTTTTATATAATTTGGATTCTAATATAGATATGATTTTTTTACGAGGTTGACGCTACATATGCAGATCATTCATTGTTCATAAATTGTGGAGGACCAGAAATTAAGTATGAAGGGAATAAATATGAAGATGACACTAATCCTGGGGGTATCTCTTTCTTTTTTCAAAGTGATGATAAATGGGCTTATAGCAGTACAGGATCAATCTATTCCACATATTTTCAGAGTAATTTCATAGTAACAAATAGATTTTCTCTAAACATTTCTGGTCCAAGCTTCTACCAAACTGCTCGTGTTGCCACTATGTCTCTCAAGTACTATGGCCTCTGTATGGTTAATGGAAATTACAACGTCAAGCTACACTTTGCTGAGATTATGTATTCTAGTGATCGCAATTTCAGCAGTCTTGGAAGACGCATATTTGATGTTTTTATTCAGGCGAGTCTCACTCTGCTGAATCTAAATTTTTTCTTCTTATCTCTCTTATAACCTAATGAATCACTAAGCATAGAGAAAATATACAAGACCCCCTTCAGACATGGGGTCATAAGGTTGAAGAGAAATAAATATTGTGGTGGGATATGTCACCTATCCAGTGGGACTACCACTATATCTATCATATCTTTTCAATCGTTGGCTAAATGGCCAATTTTAAAAGGTGAGGCGTTATGTTTAAGGTGAGAGTTAGGATTAGATGAATCTCTGTAACCTCTCTCATTTTCAAATATAAATGAATTCTTGAAGGATTATACTATTTATCGTAATATTCAATAGGCTTGTGCTGCTTTCTGAAGGGTTTGAATCAATCTTTTGTATGTATATATTGACAGGGTAGGAAATATTTGAGTGATTTTAACATTGTGAAGGAAGCCAATGGTGTTGGTAAGGGCATAGTTAGGGACTTTAACATTGATGTCAAAGATAACACCTTGGAGATTCATTTATATTGGGGTGGGAAAGGAACTACTACAGTTCCTGATTATGGTGTTTATGGACCTCTTATATCTGCTATTGCAGTCACTCCAAGTAAGTCAAATCTCATATGTTACCGATTCACACTATTTTATTTTCTTTGAGGTTAAATTATGACACTTTTAATTTTGATGTGAATCATAAACGATATTACTTTGTCATGTAGATTTCAAAATTCGAGGGATTTCTGCTGGAGCCATTGCTGGAACTGTAGTTGGATCATGCATGTTCCTCGTCACATTAATAGTAATCATCCTTCGAAGGATGGGTTTCCTTGGTGGCAAGGATTTAAAGGATGCACGTAAGATCAAAATTTAAAATAGTAAAGCTCATACATATATGCATAATTTGGTATAATATTGTTAAAAAAAGGATGGTTTTCATGTGCCTAAACTTTAACATGCAAGTTCAAATGAAACAATGATGTTTGCAAATTCATAAGTTTAATGTATTTTGATTTTACTTATATAACCTCCATTTGATGCAGAACTTTTAGACCTAAAAACAGGTCATTTCTCGTTAAAACAAATCAAAGTTGCCACTAATAACTTTGCCCCAAGAAATAAAATCGGTGAAGGAGGTTTTGGACCAGTGTACAAGGTGAATATTTTAATGTACTATCATATTTATATTTAAACAATATTAAATAACTAAATGCACTTGTGATACAAAAAGATATGTGTTATCATGTTTATGAAAGATCAACATGAAAATTGAGAAAAAAATGATGAATGAATTACAGGGTATACTATCAGATGGTGTTGTCATAGCTGTGAAGCAGCTTTCCTCCAAATCAAAACAAGGGAATCGTGAGTTTGTTAATGAAGTTGGAATGATATCTGCTTTACAACACCCAAATCTTGTAAGGCTTTATGGCTGTTGCGTTGAAGGAAATCAGTTGTTGCTAATATATGAGTACATGGAAAACAACAATCTTGCCAGTGCACTGTTTGGTAAGGATTATTTGGATTCTTTATAATTCAAAAAATTACCATATATATGGCTCTGTTTAAATGAAAATGTCTTGATATTAATGTTAGGTGGCCAAGGACAAAAGATTCACTTGAACCGGCCTACAAGAATGAAGATATGTGTAGGGATCGCAAGAGGATTGGCTTATCTTCACGAGGAATCAATATTGAAAATTGTGCATAGGGATATTAAGGCAACAAACATCTTACTTGATAAAGATTTAAATGCCAAGATCTCAGACTTTGGTTTAGCTAAACTTAATTGTGCATAAGGAATCAATAATTTTTGCAATACAAATCAAGAGAAAGTAAATCCATGTCTGCAAAAAATATTTCAAATCTCTGTATTTCCTTCATTTTTTTTTTTGATGGCGCTGGAGGTGAAAGTGTTCACTGAATGTTTTTTACATTTGTGGTACACATTAATGTTAAAGGCAAGTGTTCATTTTTTTTAAATGTCATGTTGTCGCCTATTTTCTGACCCTGTAGATTTTTATTTGTTTTTAATGTCAAAAATAAATCTAAGATCTTGTAAATTTTTGATTTTTTATTCTTAAGTATATTACCCACTTAGTTGAAATGAAGAGAAATGGATTACTGGAAGACAGACCCACAGGACTCCCAAACGAGTCCTAAAATGTTGCAATTTAAATTTGATTAATTATTTTTATAATAATATAACATTTTGATGATGATGATGACATCATTATCGTCGTCGTCGTCATCATCATCATCATCAAATTTGATTCATTTAATGTTTGATCTAATGGATGGTTATAAATAGAAAAGAGAAAGGAACCCACAAGGAGCATTGTTCCTTGCATGATGACCCTTACCTCATGTATCAATGATGTATAGTCTCAAAAATTGAAGAGTGCTGCCTCCCTTCCCTTTTATAATATTTAAATTTTTGAATAACGTTATTCTTTTTATAAAATTGGCTTGAGGTTGTCTGAAATTTACATGATTTTTTTTTACTAATTTTACTTTTATTAGTTCCATTTTCTGTCATCATGTTATTCGATACATTCTTTTGCATCTTTTTTCTCACTATTTCTTTATCACCCTCTTATATATAAACGTAAATTTGAAAAAAAAACATTTTTCTTCCATGTTTAGTACTTTCAACTAGATTTAAGAATTTCTTAATTAAGCTTCATTAAAATAATTCCCCCTCCCCTTAATTTTCTTTTCTTCAGTCTTTTGCATGCACCAATTACCTAATGCAACTTGAAGAATTCCAGTTCTCTCCTCTGGCTCTTACTATACATCAAGTGCTAAACAAAATGAGCAAAGCTAACGATTAATTTGGAATAAAAAATCTTAAACTCCAATAATTATACCTTAAAATTCAATAAAATCTTAACTTAATCCTTAATTAATATCCACCGTTCCAATTTGTAAGAAAAGTTTAGTAATGTGACGTATAATTAAAAAAAATCATTCAAGCATTATTGATTCACTTGAGATCGTTCAATCATGATGAGCCATTGGCCATAGTGCTCATGTTTAACATCTTGAAAGTTACACATGTAGCTTTACACATGTTCCACTAAAGGAATCATCGTACGTTCTCCCACTTGTTTTTTTAAAAGGCACCGACAAAGTAAATTAAAGGAAATAACTTTTTGATTAGTGTCATTGGGGTAGCCCCGCATACTCCTCAATTAACCCAATCTCTTCTTCTGTCCATGTCTTCTTTTTTTTCTCATTAGGAAATGTTTATTCATTAAATTTATTTTAAAATAAAAAAATTAGAAAGTTACACATATTCAAAGCAATAAATTATGTTCAAAAGCAAAAGGGCAAAAATTATAGCATACATATTGACTTAGTTTTTCTTTTCTCAACATACTTCTCCTTCCTCTTCCTCTTTCGTTATTATATATTATCTGATCCTCCTTCTTCCTTCACTTTCTCTCAAAGTTCTTTTCTGCAAACACTGCAATAGCATAAATGGAGTTTGTGATCTCAAGATCTAAAATTTTTTATCTTTTCATATTTGGGTGCTTTGCTTTAAACATTTTCACGGATTATGGATCAATTAATGCTCAATTCATACCAGATGATGAAGGTTTCTCAGCTTACTTTTTTCTCTTTCTTTCTTATTTAGCATTATGCATACATTATTCTTTCATTAATTCCTTCCGTTTTCCATGGGGTTCCTAGCTAGCTCCCTTTTTAACTGTTTACAAAAATTTACACAGAAGAAAAGTGTCAAGGTGATGGTTGACCCTTTCCTCTTCTTGAACAACCATTGGGGAAAAAACAATATTACTGCTTTAGTTTTATTGTTTTATTTGTTGCTGATTTCTAGTCCTTTAATTTTATGCTTAGATCCAATGATCACTCCTCGTTTTTGTATAAGAATAATCACTCCTATAATTTTAAAAAAGAGTTAAAAGCTTCTTCTCATTTACAAAGTTAAGTTATTTAACGAAAAATATATTTTATTCACAGAACTAAGTGATCAATGATAATATTACTTGTATAAGGAATGCTAGTTTTCAAATGTTGCTATTATATACAGAAAAATCATAACGGTATCTAAAATGATTTTTTAGCAACTTTGCTGGTTGTTTGCCACTTAATCATTTCTAAGCTTCTCTTCGATGGATATGACTTAATCATATCTTCTACATGCACAGAATATGTTAGAAAATTATCTCTTTTTTTATCGATTACTTGTTATGTATTATTATAATATTATATATTTTATAATTACATACTGCATCAAGTACTTAATATAAAAATTAATTAACTTTTTATGAAATTAAAAAAGTTAAATACATTACTGAAAATTATTTATATATATGTATATCATTTTATTATATATCAGTTCATAAATCAAGCAAGTAATGATTTTGACTTTCTTAATCCCCAAAAAAGCTAACCAACTCTTATGTTAAGAATCAGAATAGTTGTATTTAACTCATACAGTAAAAACACTTAAATAAATTAATCCAAACAAGCATCAAGTAGTGGGAAAATGTGATTTTTCCCACTCATATTTGGGTAGTAGTGATGCTCTTCTGGACGAGGAGATTTCTTAATAATAAGATGATGATAAAAAAATTTAAGATATTTACCACATTCTCTAATTCTAAATGTATGATATAGTTTATAAAGCACACTATAAAATATGTCCTATATTTAGAATGAGAGGGGGTATCGGTTAAATGCATATATGAATTAACAATAAAATTTTTTTTCAAATGTGATTTACAATGTATAAGATAAGTATGTGTGATGATTTTTACTCCTATATATATCAACATGCTCTCAAACGTTAATGCAAACACATCCTAAGTTTAAGTTTACTGGCTAAGCCTTTATTTAAATTGAACGCGGACTAACTTTACATGATCCACACGTGGACTAGCTTTAAAAGATCCATATGTTTGGAGTCACATTGTCAGGAAAAGGGACGCGTCATACTCATGGGTGAGGATGCCGTTCATGTGAACGGTAAAGTAACAAAAATAACTTTAATCTTATTTCTCAAGTGTATTTAGTATCCTAATCTTTTTTATGTACTTTTATCTCCCATCTTTTTAATTTGTACAATTTCATTCATCCTTTTACCTTCTAGCCAATTCTTTTAGAAAAATTAATCTTTTAGTTCCCAACTTTGACTTATAATTTAATCCTTCAAACTATTTTATAAAATCAAGCTAATAAAAAAAGTTTCCAAATCCCCCAACATAATATTTCATGAGGATTTCAGAAATTAAATTTATTTACAATAATCCATCTATTTACGGTCAGAATGCTACATATTCTTTTGGAGCTAGTTTATGATTAAAGAATGAAAATTCTCGTTGTATCAGAAAATTAAGGAAACAACCTCTATAACTCAAATTTTCATAAGGATTCTAGAAATCAAATTAATTTTTCAAAATTCATCTATTCGAGCCAGAAAGGCCACATATATTTATCAAAATTTAATTTTTTATTCTTGTAGATGAATTTTGAAAGGATGTGGCCTTTTGGCCAAAATTGATGAATTTTGAAAAAAAAATCATTTGATTTATGGAACCCTTATGAAAAATTGAGTCATAAAGGTTGTTTCAATGAAATTCTGATATAATAAAAATTTTCATTTTTTTTTACCTTAAACTAACTCTAAAAGTATATGGACCTTTATGACCATATATAGATGAATTATTGTCATAAATTTAATTTCTGAAATCCTCGTAAAAAAATTGTTGATGGAACTTGAAAACTCAGTTTTTTTACTAATTGAAGGGATTAAATTATAAATAAGTTAAAAGTTAAGGGTTAAAAGATTAATTTTTCAAAGAAATAAGATCAATGAAGTCACATGTTGATACTGTGTAAAACTATTTAGTGATTTAGTTTTTTTTTATGGTGAACGGATTTTCTTAAGAAAAAGTAATATTTGTTGTTACAGTGAAAGTTCTAAAAGCAATATCATCGAAGATAGAGAATTTGAATTGGAATGTGACCCCTCATTCTTGAATCCACGGAGGCTTAAAAAATGAGACCTTCGAAGAGTATGACATCACAAGGAATGTAACGTGCAATTGCAGTTTCTCCAATGGAACTGTTTGCTATGTTGCAAACATGCAAGTGTGCTATATCTGTGTATATTCAAACACATCTTGATGCTAAATATAACACTCTTTTAAGATTTAGCTCTCTCTATATATACACACACATGTAAATAGTTTAGTAATATGTTTTCTTTGTACTAAAGTGTTATGACAAGTCTCAATCTATCTGGATTTTACCAACTGAATTTGAGAACCTCGCCCATTTGCAACAAACGTAAGTAATGAATTTTTCTTAGTAGTTTTATGTTATTACTCATTTTTATCTTAACATCGTTAGTTTTATTGACAATGCTGATGATTTAACAAATTTAAAAGGTGATTCTACAATTAGTGTTGATAAAACATGATTAAATTTTACAGTATACAAATGATTCTACAAAAGAATTAATATTTAAACATGTTTTGACAGCATTTATGTTATTACTCATTTTTATCTTAACATCGTTAGTTTTATTGACAATGCTGATGATTTAACAAATTTAAAAGGTGATTCTACAATTAGTGTTGATAAAACATGATTAAATTTTACAGTATACAAATGATTCTACAAAAGAATTAATATTTAAACATGTTTTGACAGCATTTATGTTATTACTCATTTTTATCTTAACATCGTTAGTTTTATTGACAATGCTGATGATTTAACAAATTTAAAAGGTGATTCTACAATTAGTGTTGATAAAACATGATTAAATTTTACAGTATACAAATGATTCTACAAAAGAATTAATATTTAAACATGTTTTGACAGCATTTATGTTATTACTCATTTTTATCTTAACATCGTTAGTTTTATTGACAATGCTGATGATTTAACAAATTTAAAAGGTGATTCTACAATTAGTGTTGATAAAACATGATTAAATTTTACAGTATACAAATGATTCTACAAAAGAATTAATATTTAAACATGTTTTGACAGCATTTAATTATAAAATTATCACTGTTTAAATTTTGTTGGGTTGGTACTGATGGAAATTTTTTTTTTATAGTATGCAAGTTCAATGGAATAGATCAAAGATTGCGGAAGCGTACCTGGATCCATGGATACGGTTGACGGGAAGGGATGCGTATGACGGAAGGGGAAGATCAACCAGGTTATTACTAGGGAGGAGAGGAAAACCGTTTGCAGATGGGGAAGCAATGACGGCTAAAAATGAAACCCTAGCTAACCCGGGGATCATAGCCCTGAATTTGTAGGGGGACCCAGTATTCAGCCCATCAATGAATACGGGCCAGCAAATTGGGCCTCAGTATATTTTGGTCCATGATACCTAATTATGCCCACTTAATTCCTTAACCTTATTAGATCACTTTATATTCGGGCATGGAAAATAAATAATGGTACCCACATATAAGTGTAATATGTGGCCCATTGTTGAATTATTCCAACAATCTCCCACTGGGGCACATATGCAACTTAAATGTGTAAAACCTTATGCGCGCGATATTGCCATTATTTATTCCTTAAACAATCTGGTCCATTGATTGTATCCACATAGAACCAAACAGGATCCTCGTCGTATTACTCATAACTAAATCCCAGAATGATCACATATATGTATACAATCAAATGACATAGATCAATCATGGATATACTGCATGGAAAATTTCATGAATGTGATCTATACATGCCTATTTTCCAACTAATCCTCCTTAGTGAGATCAACCTTAATCATGCAGAATGGTAACCTAAATTACAACCTTAAAGGAAAACCGAATAACTTTATTTCTGTATAACCTTATTTTTGATCAAAATAAATACCTGAATGTTCATAAAATCAAATACCATATACATACTCCCACTAAACTAGGATATCCTCATCATAAGACACTCCCTTCCGAGCTATATGCTCGTAAAAGACCTTAGGTGTTACTTCCTTTATTAGGGGTTCAACAATTATGGAGTATGTGTGAATGTGTTCGATAGAAAATTGTCCATTCTGCACCATATCCTTGACGATTAGGTATTGGAATATCAGACTGTCGCCTTATTGTCACAATATAACTTTAATGGTCTTTCAATACTTTACACAATTTGCAGCCTAGTGACAAAGTTGCGCAGCCATATTCCATGGTTCGATGCCTCCCAAACTGTTACATGCTTTGCTTCCATAAAAGAGGAAGCTCCAAGAAATGGCTTTACTAACTAGCATGTAAACATAGCCTGATGTGGATTTCTTAATATCTTGGCATCCATCGTGATCAAAATCAAAATACCGAATGATCTCCAATTGATCTGATCTACGATACACGAACATGTAATCCTTTATTCTCTTTAGATATCTCATAACCCGTTTGGCTGCTCTACAATGGTCCATACACAGGTTACTCATATATCTGCCAAACATTCTAGTAATGAACGCAAGACATGGTCGCGTACACACTTGAGCATATATATAAGACTCCCAACAGCTAAAGAGTGGGGAACCTTTTCCATTTCTTTAATCTCAAGTGTTGTCATAAGGCATTGTTTGAGACTGAATTTGTCTCCCTTAGCAATAAGGGTGTCACTTGATTTACAATCTTACATGCCAAACCTCTTAAGCACTTTATTGATATAACTCCTTTGTGATAATCCAAGAACACCTCGATTTCTGTCTCGGTGAACTTGGATTCCTAATACAAAGGAAGCTTCACCAAGATCTTCCATTTCAAAAAATGTTTGATAAAAAAAAATTCTTGGTTTGCTGCAACAAAACCGAATTATAGGCGGCAAGCAATATGTCATCAACATATAAAGCCAGGAATATGAACTTACTCCCACTAACCTTACGATATACAAAATGATCAACAGGATTTACCTCAAAACCGAATGAGATAATTACCTAATGAAATTTGTGACACCAATGACGGGAAGCTTGCTTGAGACCATAGATGGATTTCTTTACTTTGCAAACCACAGAGTTAGGTTCTCCTAACACAAAGTTTCTGGTTGCTCCATATAAATTGTCCCATCAATGTCACCATTGAAAAACGAAGTCTTAACATCCATCTGATATATCTCAAGATCAAAATGGGCGACTAGTGCCATGATTACTGTAAAAGAGTTTTTTCAAAGAAATTGAAAAGAAAGCCTCTTTAAAGTCAATCCCTTCATTTTGAGTAAAGCCTTTTGCCACAAGACAAACCTTAAATCTTGCCACTTTGCCATTTGCATTCATTTTTTTTTTCAATTTAAAATATTCATTTGCAACCAAAGGGTTTTGTACCTTCCGGCAAAGAGACAAGATCCTAAATCTTATTGTCTTGTATGGACTTATACTCCTTATTCATCGCCTCAATCCATTTTTGAGAGTTAGAGCTTTGCATTGCTTGTTGGAAGTTGATTGGATCATCTTCCACCACACCATTTTCTTCCTCATGTTCATGAAGGAAGGCAATGTAATAATCCGAAATTGCATTTCTCCTTTCTCATGTGGATCGTCTAAGCACCGTTTCTTGAGGTTGTTGAGTTTCCATTTGAGGAACTTTAACCTTATTCTTCCCCCCAAGCTCAACATCCTCAAAGATATTCCTGAGAGTAAGATCATAAAACTAATAACCCCTTAAGCTTTCAGAATATCCAATAAAGTAACTGCTTACTGTTTTAGGGTCCAGTTTCTTTTCCTGTGGCCTATAAGGCCTTACCTTAGCTGGACAACCCCAAATCTGAAAGTGTCTTAGACCAGACTTGCAACAAGTCTGGTCTAAGTTCATACTGTGTTTTAGCAGTTGCCTTAGTTAGTACTCTGTTCAAAACGTAGGCTGCAATCTTTAGTGCTTCTCCAATTGACCTTATTATAATTATTCTTTATTGGGTTAGAAGCATAAGCAAGATTCTGAATGGGTTTCTTTGAACAGAACCCTTTGCAGCCTCTAAAAACTTTATCTCTATGCCCTTCTCTTTGGAGGTACTAGCCATATTGGTACTATGAGAGCTGTCATGTTTTAGCCTTTCTTCTTCTTGCACAAGATAGAATTTGAGCTCATTCGGAGTTCATTTTTCCTTACGGCAGTTATAACTGACCTTAAACTGGCTATATTGTGCAGGAAGAGAGATAAGCAACAAGTATACCAAAAGATCCTCAGACAGCTCAAGTTTTAATTCCTTAAGTTTTGCAACTATGTGAGACGTTTCATTAATGTATTCTCTTATATTTCTTTGCCCCTTATACCTCATAGAAATCAAGCATTACAAAAGCTTGCTTGTTTCTACCTTATCGCTTTTTACAAAGCGTTTTTCAATTATGGCAAGAAAATCCTTAGCATTGAGAATACTATCTATAATAGTACCACAAAAGAATCCTGGGATGCCATGCTTTATGATCATAAGACTTTTGCAATTTGATCGCTCCCACTAACCAAAACACTTCCGTGTTTTCTTTTTAAATACTTTCATTCATAAGAAGAGTGGAAGGATCTATCCTTAATGCAGGGTCTAGATCTATACATTCCAAAATTACCAGAATGTCATTCTTTTCCATTTAAAGAAATCCACATAAAAGATAATGGCAATAAATTCAAATAAATGTAATCCCCATCGCAAGATACCGGTAACAACATCAATATTTCATCTTTGGACGATAATATTAACTGTCAGTGGCATCTTGTTGTAATAATCAAATACTGACAATAAGATCTGCCAAACAATAACTATCATTTGGGACATATCATTGTTCGCATGATTAACCTGATAATCGTCACATGTTTATCATCACAGGTGCCTATATATTTCTACCAAGCATCAACCTTCCTTTGGGCCGATTAGATACTCGCATGAAATTATATAGTCACAAACCATCTCTAATATGCCTCAAAAATAATTTTCACAAGAGAGCACACTTTGGTGTGATGTTGTGTCAATTTATTTAATTGGCATAAAAGATAAAGAACTTAAAATGGGCACAAATTCCTTAAAAAATTATTTAAAATTTATTGCCAATTTCATAATACCTTGTTTGCACATATTAAAAAAAATAATTAACACATAAAATATGTATACAATAATTTCCTCAATTCCTTAAAATATGTGCAAAATAATTTCCTTAATGGAAATAATTAAAAATAGTTCACAAAATATTTCTAGAAATAAATATAAAGTGCCCAAAAGAGAATTTCCAGAAAGGAAAAATTTGGCACCTCCCCTCCTTTTTTTTTTTTAATACCATAATTGGAGGACCAAAAATTGGCCCAGAACTGCAAGCTTCTTTGCCCATTTATGAAGTGGCCAAGATTGAAAGCCAATATTTTTTTTTATGGATAGAAGTCCAAACCTTGCCCAAGAACGCAAAGCCCAATACATTTCAGAATTCCCAAACAAAAAGGGAAAAGCCCATACTCCAGAGGTCCAAAAGGATCCGGCCAACAATTTTCCCTTTTTTTTTAACATAAAAAACCAGCAGAAACGCGTGGGCCAAAATGAATGAAAAACGTGGTCAAAAGGTCCAAATATATTGGCCCAAGGAGAAAACCCAGAACATAAGTTTTTTTTGTTAAAGCCCCAATATTTGGCCCAAACAGCATCATTCCTTTTGAAATGTGCTGAAAACATGTTGCCCAAAATGCAAGAATCCTCCTTTTTTTTTAATCATTAGCCCAAAATTTCAAAAACACGTACCTGATGGCCCCTAAAAAAGTAGGCCTAAAACCTTTTCTTGAAATACAAAGTCTAAAGGCCTTGTTGTTTTGGTCAAAGCATTTTTTTTTTAAGGCTTAAAAATATGTTGGCCAAGTTTATTTCCTTCCTCCCTTATATTTAATCCATTAGCCCAAAACACGTGGACCAAACCACAAAAGCATTAGGCCCAAAAGGAAACACCATATTCACCTTTTATTAACTTGGGTTGAAAATAGATTTCACTAATCAGCCCAAAAAAACCCAGATTTCACTTTGATGAGGCCCAAAACGAATTAAAAATGTAGCCCAAAACGTAGGTCCTGATCTGGAAATAACTTTGGGCCAAAGCAGAGTGGCCTCATAAAATGCAAATTACCTTTCTCCTAATCTCTACGTGAGAGACCAGCAAAACGAAGGCCTGGTTTATTAATAGCCCAATGTGTTAATTTATAAAGCCGCACACATATATGGCCCAGTGTCTCAGCCCACTCCCTTAAAGGCACCGTTCCTACTCCAGCCAGCGGACCCCTAGGCATCGTTTGATTATTCACCCGTGACCCGCTTTCTTTTCTCTTCTCCCTCGCGGCCGCTGGGACTAAAAAAATCCAGATGCTTTTTTTTTTTTTTCCTCTTCGTCGACGGTGGCACAATCTCCGGCGACCAAGGGTGTTTTTCAACGGTGGATTTTCCGCGATATATCACAGACATAAATATATTCCCAGATTTAAGAGAAAACACATGTTTATTCACAGATCCATACATACATTCATTGATCTGACAAAGAACACATATTTGCAGAAAGCAGGAACCAGAAGAAGCAAGAACCATATATATGCACATTCACAAGGTAATCGACGAACGAAGGAAGACGTATTTAATTTTTTTTTTTTTCACAACTAGAATTATGAATGTGTGTGTGTCTCAATATATATAAAGCTTGAAGATTGAAAATAGCATATACGCACAGCAAGCATCAAGCACAGATACACAGATCCACTCATTCAAAATCGTTTTGAGACTCCTTAATTCTACGATGGAAAAGCCTCGGTGGAGTCCATAATGCAGATTCACAATGTTCTTACGATAAACATGGATTCATTCAGAAAGAAAATAGTTTATTCCAAAGAACCTAATATGCTGGCTCTATACCATTGATGGAAATTTTTTTTTATAGCATACAAGTTCAATGGAATAGATCAAAGATTGCGAAAGCGTACCTGGATCCATGGATACGGTTGATGGGAAGGGATGCGTATGACGGAAGGGGAAGATCAACCAGGTTATTACTAGGGAGGAGAGGAAAACCGTTTGCAGATGGGGAAGCAATGACAGCTAAAAATGAAACCCTAGCTAACCCGGGGATCATAGCCCTGAATTTGTAGGGGGACTCAGTATTCAGCCCATCAATGAATACGGGCCAGCAAATTGGGCCTCAGTATATTTTGGTCCATGATACCTAATTATGCCCACTTAATTTCTTAACCTTATTAGATCACTTTATATTCGGGCATGGAAAATAAATAATGGCACCCACATATAAGTGTAATATGTGGCCCATTGTTGAATTATTCCAACAGGTACTTCCATTAAATGAAACTAAATGTTTTAAAATTAATGAACTAAGAAGTACATTTTTTAAACTTGAAGGATCATGCTAAAGCAAAATATAAATTTGGAGGATTAAACGCATCATTTAACCTAAGATATATGTATATATGTAAGTGTCTAGTTGAAATTCATGTGGGATTCCTAATCTCAAATGTAACTTTTTATTCATCACAGTGATTTATCTCGCAATTATCTGTACTGATCAATCCCCAGGAGCTTTGCTAGACTCCCTCTTGCTGCATTGCAAATGATCAAAAAGTGTGTATATATATAAATACATGCAAGCTTGAACTATTTCACCATATGCATTATTCATCTAAAAATTAAGTTTCAGAAACCTAGGGGC
>JANTPZ010101249.1:0-10172 GCA_025593235.1 Vachellia pachyceras
AATGAATACAGAGATAGAGAATCAGTTAGGAAATACAAATCTAATTCACCAACTCAGTGCAATGTCCAACGTACTCATCAATCTCAAGGTATCATTAGCAAGCAAATACATCATAGTCACATATTCTGGATTAAAATCATCAAACGAAAATTTCAATCCTGAAAGTGAAAGTGATACAGAGGTTGAGAGCAGTGGAACTCCCTTATCGGTTCAAAGATTCAAGCTAGCTTCATCTACATCAAGAGCTTGGTGCTCTAGCTACGCATGACGGGATGAGAAACTCAACCGAGGGTGTTCATAGCTTTCACCATGGCGTTGCTGGAAGTAAAGTCAGATTGTGAGGGGGGAATGAATAATGGATCTGGATGGTGGTGGAGTCGAAGTGCGACGGATCTGGAAATGATTGAGAAATGTGAAGCTGGAACTGGTGGAGATGGTAGATGAGTGGCTAATTAAGTTGGGCGGATATGTAAGAGATCACAAGCAGTTGCGTCGGCCAAAATGAGGGAGTGGAAGAAATGGAGATGAAAGAGATGGAGTTTGCTGAGATCTTCACGTGGTGATGGGGCTGGAGTAATGGGAAAATGCCAAAGAGTTCTCTGCAAAGTGGTTGGGTCTTCTCCGAAGATGGATTAACCAATGGATAAAAGGATATATTATTGGATAAAAGGATGGATTGGGTAAAAGTGTGCATCACTGTTTCTGGTTAGTTTCTAACTAATTTGTGTTACTCAGTTAGTTGCCCACGTGTTTTACTGTAACTGTACGGACGTCAGATGTTGTTGGCTTCAGCCAAGAAATTTGTTGGGTTAAGCATGTAGCACAGAGAGCATCAGGACTTCGTTAGCTTCAGCCAAAACTTCTGTTGGCTGAAGCATGTGGCACAGAGAGCATCAGGACTTTGTTGGCTTCAGCCAAAACTTCTGTTGGCTGAAGCATGTGGCACAGAGAGCATTTGGAAGCCTTGATCCTTAAACATTAATTCTCCAATGTCCTACATATTAACACAAACTGATTATACACTTGAATAGAGCTTGAATAGAGAATTAAAGGATGGTAAAATATCTCAAAATTGGCAACAACCTTTTATATCTTATTAACACAAAATCTCCTTTAATTGACCCTATTAAGCACAAATAACATGCAGAAAAGGTTAATATTCTTCATGCAAAATAAGGATTTATCAAATTCCCCCACACTCACTTTTTTGCACTCCGGGCAAAATAATGGAATAAAATTGAGTCTCAAGTTGATTCATCAAAATGACACCAATCCAAACAGTCCATGCTAATTGGATTATTGCAAATTAACCAAGGGAGGTAGATGACATGTGAGATTCCTCACTGGAGAAGTGTTTCACTCACTCTCTTCAACATTGGGTTATTTCTCTCAAAGTCATCAAGTCTAGGCTTCACCATAGGCTTGTAACTATCCTACATCTCCACTACTCAATTGCAGCAAGGTTTTGTGAATCAAAGGGACTTTGTGAGGGTTGTATTGTTGGAGAGGCTTGATGATGGAATAGATTAAAGTGTCAATGATTAATGAACACATGCACTCAATCCTTCAAAACAGTAATGCTTGTCCATGCACCAAATCAGTCCCAAGATATAGACACCAAATGTATGCATATCAACAAATAAGTGTCTGTCATTTCAATCTTTTTCTGCTCTCATGTACATATGTTCTTTTGCCCCCTTTTTTTCATCTATATTTTTTTCTCCTTTTTTTTCCTTCTCTTTTTTTTTCACACATATCACTTTTTTTTCTTTTTTTTGTGAACTCTCTGTTTTTTTTCAACATCTCTTTTTTTTTTCTTTCCTTTTTTTTAACATTCAATAAAGAGTTCCAAGTTTTTAATAATGAACTCAAACTGTACTAAAATATACAGTTGTAACAATCAAAGTAGCTACTAATTTTTTTTTAACAAATGTCAAGCAAGCACTTGGTAGCTCAAAATGTTTGAAGCTATTCTAATAGTCAACATGCAATGTTCATTAACCAAGGTTGGAATTTTAAAGAAAGAATGAAGGGCTCAAGGGGTTAAACAAGGGGATTTAAGATGCATGGGTTGTTGTTTGGTCAAAGGGTTTTGAAAAGAATGCCCTTATCATATTCACAATTCCAAGAGCTAATGTGGTCTTGAATTAAGGATTGAGACAAGTTCTAGGAAGTTACCAAACTTGATGACATCACACTATTAAGGATGAATAATTCAGGCTCAAATTCCTCACAACTAGCTTACTCACTTCATCTTAACTCACCAAGATTAATTGCATTGATATTTAAGCATGGATTTGTTTAGGCTTAGTGCCAAGTTCAATGAAATATCTCAAAGACTCATTCTAGTTCCATAACAACCCATCATGTAAAAAATCCTAATATCTAAGTGCAAGTGACAGCAAAAACAGCAAAAGATCCTGTTATTCCTTTTGTATTCCTCCCCCACACTCACTCCTTGCATTGTCCTCAATGCAAGTAAAAACTATTAATGCACGATGAAGCTCAGTGATGCAGATTAAAAAAAAATCATGTGAAGAAAGTACAATAACACCTAAAACACACAATACATCACAAAAAAAACGCACAAAATAACAACTACCCTTTTTTACTGGATCACCCCTCCCCCACACTTGTTTAAAGACAAATATTCAATCAGACCAGGATAAAACAAGGTAAAGGAGGGAGACAACCTGATTTTATGGTGGCTTGTAGCTCTCTTGAACAAGTTTCAGTCGGTTCAACTTGATATGGAAATAATGTCCTTTTGAATCCTTCAACCGAGCTCTATTATGTAAGCATACACAAGCAATCTCACACGGATTACTCCACTTTGATTTCGCTGCATTGGTGTCAAGAACAAAGACTTTGTCCCCAGCTTTAAATTCATCTAACTTCATTGTTGCCGTAGATTTGTCCTCAATTTCAGTGCGATGCTTCTTATGGTAGGTTTTCTGCTTAACTTTCTTTTTGCCTTTCTCCTGAAGCTCAAGAGGTTTGATTCCTTGAGGTTTCTCATCCAACTTGAGGTTGTTTATAGCAGCAACTACTCCATCTTTGTGTGCTGCTTCAGATAGTGGAGAGAAAATATAGTGCACCTCACAACCCATTCTCATCGGACCATGTTTAACTTGTAAGGAACGCAACTCCTTAAACAAATTGATAGACTTAATTTTTTTCTTCACATAATCATCTGGTGCGGAAAGAGTATGCCCCAAAGTAGAGGAAATCACGTTGCAGTCTTGGGAGTCATGTACAATATGCTTAATAAGATTTTCATCAATCATGCCATCAACGAAATTGACTCCCTTAATGCTTGAGGCTTTGCATTGGCTTATTTGATTTTTTTTCATCATGTTCCTCTTGTCCCGCTTCTTTTTCAGTTTTATTCCTCTTGCTTTTACCATGTAAAGGTGTCTTTTCTAGCAACATATTTTCTTGTCTGCTCTTAGATTTGAGTATATTCTTGCTCTTCACTTGTTCTTCCTGACTTTCATCAAATACCTCCTTAACATTCTCATCATCTTCTTCAAATCCTACCTTCTTCCCATTGCTCAAGCTTAAAGCATTCGTTGCTTTTGGATTAATTCTAGTGTTCCAGGGAAATTCAAATCTCACTAGGCTCTCATTCATAACATTTGAAAGCTGTGTGACTTGTGATAATAGATTAGAATTTTGGATATCTACTTTCTCCAACTTAGCATACAGTTTATCTATTTGGCTTCCCAAAGTAGCTATTTCCAAATCAAATTGAGATTTATTATCTCTAACTGCAGAGTTCACAGACAACACATCACTGCATAGGGTATTCATGCCCACATTCAAACCATTAATGAATTCACTTAGGCTTTTAACTAGCTGTGATACATCATCTGCACCAGGATAAGGTTTTGGAGCATTCACCATTTTTCTTGAAGAACTCAGTGGGCTTTCATAAGAATGCAATTGAAACTGATTTGGATCTTCCTCGAATTGATTAGGGGAACTTGTAGTATGCACTGGAGAATTGCACAATTCACAACTTGAAGCAATTAAAGCTTGAGATTGTCGTCCTTGTTCATTGAAAGTGCTCAAGTGGGCAGTGAGCTTTGACAATTCAGCATGCATAGCTGCCACTTCTAAAGCCAAGCAATTATAATCTTCAACATGTTTTTCAGAAACTGCCACCTCATATACTTGCCTAGAATCATATTTACCAAATTGCTTATGGTTATGAGCAATTTTTTTAATCAGATTCCATGCTGCATCAATTGTGAGATCTTGGATAGATCCTCCAGCAGCTATATCCAAGTTATTTCTTTCATGAGGAAGGAGACCAAGATGAAAATATTGAACCAATTGAGCCTCTAGAATTTGGTGATGTGGGCACTTGGCTAAGAGCTCTTGAAATCTACACCAATACTCAAAGAAAGACTCATTAAGGAACTGTTTTACACTGTAGATTTCTTTTGTAAGAGATATTGTCCTAGATAAAGGGAAATATTTATCTAGGAAAGCTTTCCTCAGGTTTGTCCAAGAACTAAAAGCATATGAAACATGATGAGGTAGCATTAAGAACCATTGTTTTGCCTTCCCTTCAAGTGTAAAGTAAAACACCCTCCTTTTTACATCCTCTATATCAGCTCCCATGGGTTTCATAGAAGCACATACTATATGCATTATCTTCAAGTGTTTGTAGGGGTCTTTTCCTGCTGAACCATTAAATTTTGGTAAGTTGCTTAGCAAGGGATTCTTTAACTCAAAATTGACATCAAATATTGGATAAGTATGAAAGGGTTTATCATTTTCATTAAAAGAATTGAGTTCCCTAATACTCCTATGTACTCCAACAACTTCTGCATCATCCATATTTTCTAACACAAATCTATTATCTACTAAAGCATAATCATCAATCAGAACCAGTTTTGCTAATATTTGTGCTTACTTGTGCTTCCCTAAAGTTCCTTGAGGTGTTGTATTTATTTTTAACTCAATTTTGAATCAGTAGAGACTTTAAATTTCTGCTATTCCCCATTCAGAAAAACAAGGAAGCATAGGAAAATAGTAGGCACAGTTGGAAGAATTTATGACAGCATGAAATACAACCTTAACATTTTCTTAACAACCAGTGACAGTAGCTGCAAATAATCAATTCAAATTATTAGTTAGTTCAATCCCTAGAAAAATTCTTTTTTTAGAGTGAGTTTCCCTACAGTGCAGCAACCTCAGTAAAGTGGCAAAGACGGTGTGACAGCAATGACATCACCACAGTAGCAAATTATTACATCTCCTGAAGGATCACACAACTTGTGCAATTATGCAAATACTGAAGCAATGAATTCACAAGATTCCCAGGGGAAGTTAAAGCAACTGACACTACTAATCGAAATCAAAACTTGCAATTTCCAATATGAATCTTTGACTAGAGCAATATATGACAGAATCAAACACAACCTCAGATTTCTGAAACAAAAATTCCAGTAGCAATATATGCTTACTTTATATATATTTATATGAAAACAAAAGATTATATGCCTAACATAAATGCAAGCTACACCCCAGTCAATATTGCAATTGGCACTCAAGTACTTAGGAGCTCAAGGCTCCCCGACAACGGAACTGCACGGACGATGAATAGTGAACCGTACGGGAATGTACGGACGATGAACATGATACTACAAACCAGCGAACACGAACGGCGGCGGAATGAACAATGTCGCGTACAGACAGCGGTGAACAGTGCGCGTCGTGAACAGTACCCCCCGGAAGTCTGGACCAAAGCTACGCCCAAAAAAAAGAAAAGAAACCCTTGGGCTTTGATACCATGTAAAGAGTTGTAAAGAGATGCACTGAATAGTTTATCTTATTCATACGTAGAGGAGGGAATTTATATACAATGTGGAAGCATCACACATAATACTCTTAATGAGAAATAATGACTAATAATCTTCTAATAATGACTAATAATCATAACCGATCCCCTATATCTGATTCTATATTAATTATAATATATGTACAATATCTTTACAATACTTAATTGGAAATTCGCTTGTTGCTTATGAATTCATCAGGTGCCTTTCCTACGGTCATCATTGAATCATGATGATGTGTTCATACTTGACACTGCATCAAAAATTTTCCTCTTCAGTGGGTGCAACTCTACCATACAAGAAAGAGCAAAGGCTTTGGAGGTCATTCAGTATATTAAAGAGAATAAGCATAATGGAAATTGTGAGGTGGCAACAATAGGTTATAATATATATATTATATTATTGTATCTTTTTGTTGATGGGAGTTGCTGGACATCTAAATTGATCAATCTGCTGCAGAGGATGGAAAATTTGTTGGCGACTCTGATGTGGGAGAATTCTGGAATTCATTTGGTGGTTATGCTCCCATTCCTCGTGAATTGCCTTCCGCTCAGGAGCAACTTATTGATTCATCCATAAAACTGTTCTGGTGAGCTTTCATTAAGTTCAAAAGGATTCAAGTTGGCCCCAAAAAAATGGTTCAAACATCTGACTGTGCACAGTTAATTCTTTTGCAATGCACTTGTGGATTTGTTGGGAATTGATATTGGTTCAACCTTTCTCTACCATTTGACCTAAGAAGAAACCTGAACTGATTTGTAGATAAATTTAACTTTAAATGAACCTGTTACTAGATGGGCTTATTGTCATCTTCCATAAGCCAAAACAGCTATTTTGGATTTTTAGTAAAAATTAAAGTACCTTGCTCAAGGCAATTTGCTTGAGAGAAATAGGGAGTGAATATAGCTTCCTTTAAGAAATAATTTTGTGACTCCAAACTTAGCAGATGTCTTCTTTTTAACAGGATAAATTTACAGGGAAAGCTTTGTCAAGCTGGAAAAGATGCTTTGAGCAAAGAAATGCTTGAGACAGACAAGTGTTATATGTTGGATTGCGGTAGTGAGATCTATGTCAGGATGGGAAGACAAACCTTATTGACAGAAAGAAAAACATCGATTTCAGCTGTAGAAGTAAGGATCTCTTGTTTTCTACAGATTCCTTTCTCTTCTTTCCTCACTTAATGTTAAGACACTTGAGATTGAGTTGCAAATGGTGAAATAATTGAAAAGTCATAGTATGACAATGTCACAATGCTACTTAAAAGTAGTGTAAAATTCATGATTTAATGGCTAATAATTGTTAAATCATCTAGTTGAGTGTTGTTGGCTCTTGGAAGGTGGCCTTTCAAAAAAGATCTTTGCTTTTCCAATCTTTGGGGCAATCACATAAGAAATCCTTTTACTTCCCTTCTACCACAAAATTAGGCATATCTGATATTGCAGCTCAAACTTCCTCCCTTCTTTTCTTATGCTGTCTTCCACGCACATGCCTCTTTCCAATTGCTGTTGAACTCTGCCATTTACCGGCTATTCTCCTGCATTTACGAAACGTGTAAGTTTAAATCACAAACCAGGCTTCTAACAAGGAAGAAACTGGCGGTTCTAACATAAGTCTTGTCACTTATAAATTTTCCTCCATCTTGCTTCCTACCAAACATTCTTAAATCTTAATTTTTAGCAGAGACCCCCACTGGAAGCACCAATCTTTCTGGAAAAGATAGACCAAAATATTATGACATTTACATTTACTCTTCTTTACTAAGCTTTTGAATATTATGTCAGACTGAAGTTCTCATTTTTACTATCATGCATTGTCCATATATACCATTTCACAACTTCTGAAGCTATCTGAGTGATCAATAGAATGATGCCTGAATAAAAAATAGCAGTCGTAATTATAATTCCTAATATGAATTAACGAAGTTCACTCAGTTCTGAGCAAACATGTCCAAATGAAAGGCCTTTCTTTTTTTCTTTTTAATTAATAAATGTAGTCAATAATTTTTTCCATAAGCATTGATTTAATGGTTTGCGTTTCTCAGTTCTCACTGTATCTCCTTTTTACCAGAATTTCCTCAGAAATGAGGGCAGATCAAATGGTACCCACTTGACATTTTTATCTGAGGGATTAGAAAGTGCCATATTTCGGTCATACTTTGGTAATTGGCCCAAAACAGTGGAGACTACACTGTACGAGGATGGTCACAGTGCAATTATGCTTACAAAGCATGCAGTCAATGTGTCCTCTAATTTGTTTCTCTCTTCACCACAGCAATTTTTAAGTATCAGGGTTATGATGTGAAAGAGCTGCCTGAGGAGCACAGTGAACCACTTATAAATTGCAGGGGTGCGCTAAAGGTAGCTTCTTTCTCAAGACTTTGATTTGGTTTTATGTTATTTTGTTTCCCTGTGCTAATGCAACCCCGCAATTTCAGGTTTGGAGGGTGGATGGTGATAAATTGTCACTTCTTTCAGATGCAGAACAGACAAAATTTTCCAGTGGGGATTGCTATATAGCTCAGTTTACGTTCCCTGGAAATGGAAGGGACGAGGCTCTAGTTTATGTTTGGCTTGGTCGCCAATGTATCAAGGTAGGCATAGTTTTCTGTATGTATGTGGAATTTTCACCTGCAATTATAAGAATACTTTTGCTCACTAGATTGTATGCTAGTATGCTGGATTGCAAATTATTTATCTTGAATTTGCTACCTAGGATATCTTGTTTGGAATTGAAAGAAAATAAATAAATAAATAAGACTACAAAATTCTATTTTCTAACTAGAATCGTTAAAACCGTTGCCTTCATTGTCTTAGTCAGTTCTTCAATTTTAGAAGGTTGGCAGTTGAAAAACTTTCATAACTCAAGATTTCCTTTTGTTCAATGATCATTGGCTTGCAGGAGGACGAAACAACAGCCATTCCCCACATGAATGTTATGGTTGAATCGGTCAGAACTAATCCAGTTGTGGTTAGTTCTTTTTTCCATGACTCTTCTGAAATATATCCATGCTTTAGTTGAATAAATTTGTGAAACAATCGAAAACCATTATTTTTGGGAAATCCTGTCTTCCTGTTGCTACATTCTGCTTTCTAAACAGCTCCAGATTGATGATTCCTGACTTTGCCAATTTACTCACTCTAACATTCTCTAAATCAAATTACTTGTTTAGGCTCAGATTCATGAGGGTAAGGAGCCAACTCAGTTTTTTGAAATTTTCCAGAGACTATTCTTATTTAAGGTAGGTGTGCAAAATAATTTTGTCTTAATGCAGCAAATCAACATTTAATTTTATTTTAGCATGTAAGATTAAACTTAGAAATGTTCTAGATCTCTCAGTAAATTTTCTTGTGGTAGGGGGGAATCAGTTCGGGATATAAGTAGTTTATAGAGGAAAGCAGTATGGTGGATGAAACTTATGCTGAAAACAAGGTAGCTCTGTTTCGAGTCCAAGGTACAAGTCCAGACAATATGCAGGCCGTCCAAGTTGATCATGTATGTTCTAATAATTTTTCTGACACTGCAATCCATATGGAATCCTATTGCTTTGTGTGATGTCATATTTTATAATTCGTTACTAGAAAATTGATGTCCAAGATTTGAAGCAACGCTCTTCCTGAGAGTAGGCTACTATATTGCAGAAATTATTCTTCTAATTCCATGTTCTGATGAAAATTGGATCGAGTACTAAATGATCAACCTAACATGTAGAATGGTAAATTAAAGAGGAGGAATACTGTGCTATCGCTCTATCTTCTAGAACAGCATCTACATGATAAATCTATTAATAACCTTCCATCTATTTGCTGAATTCATGATAACCTTACAATTTAAATGATCTCAAATTAATATCTTCATGGCCTTTTTTACTTTCCAGTCTTAGTTAATAGTTGTTAAATAATGTAATAACACTATTGGGCATAGATTTTAAGATAATAATTGAAGTTGAAATGGTTCTTTAAGGTATTAAGCAAATGGCAGTATGAGGTCATACAAACCCAGTAAGCCTTACAGTGACAGGTCCATAAATAGTTTGATCAACAGTAGTGAACAAATCACGTCTCTTTACTCCATTTTACCTTTTTATGTTAATTTTCATCTTATTTTGCGTCTGAAATCGCAAGTTATGTCAATGATCCAAATGTATATTCTAAAACCTAGCCTGCTTTTAATGTGTTTTAATCGATTATGTATTAAAATTTTATAGGTTTCTGCCTCTCTGAATTCATCCTATTGCTATATTTTGCAAACTGGAGCATCTGTCTTTACTTGGATAGGAAGCCTATCTACAGCCCTAGACCACAATCTTCTTGATCGAATGGTGGA
>JANTPZ010101250.1:0-10726 GCA_025593235.1 Vachellia pachyceras
CCAACGAAATTCCCGTACACGTAGCTTTTTCTTAACAACTAAGGATGCCTCGCCCATTGGGAGAAAAGAGGCTATGAGAAAAATATATAATTAAATAAAGTAAGAATAAAAAGATGCATTAGATTTTTTTACACAAAATCAAATCGTTATTTCTATAAAAGATTATTAATATAAAGGACGATGTTACTTACGAATTTTAACCAAAGTAAATAGTAGTGATGCCAAGCTGCTTTCGCATGTCCATCGACATGTGTGGTACGCTCTCGCTTTTTAAACTTGGTTCAAGGCTCACATCCCAAGGCAGCCCCTCGTGCGCCCTCCTATTTTTTTATATTATGCATCATTGCTTGTCCCATGATTCTTATATCAATATTTTACTCACCGCCTCCATTATTATTCTTTAACCAACAGCCCCACCCCACGCCTATTTATTTACACTTGTCCAACCATGAGACCTAACTGTGTTAGTATTTAGTAAGATCACATGTTATATAATATACAGTCAAGGGTTCAAGGTTCAATCTCAGACGATGTGACTGAGTGTTTGGAAATACGTCGGAAGAGTGCTTTTACATACGATGGAATAAGCATGTAAAAGGAGTTTTGTCTCAATTTATATGCAACGGAGACACGACGTGCTTCCTAAACAAGCACACATATGGAGGGAGTCTCATGATTAACGCTAAAACTCATTTAAGAAGCATACAGTGTGAGGGGATTAATAATTACTACTGATGATAGATATCCTAGGCTTATCAGAAATTACACCTCATCCCTTGCATCCAACCAAATGGCTCCTTCCCCACCTTACCCAGTTAACACACCACCGCTCTTTGTTTGGCCAACAACGCAGGTGGATCCATCTGAGAACGCGGTGAGAGATTATTATTATGTAAATAAATGTAAATATGTAAAGGAGATTATCTCGTTTTATGAAGAAAAAAACTGTTAAACAGGCTCCTAGAAAGTTCAAAAGCGTTGCCAGATTGGCCAGTACCATGGGAGCGGTGGTCTGAATTTAAACTATGCACTCTCTTCAGTTTAATCACTGTGTAAAATGAACTTTATAGTCATAAACAAAATCAAAGCTCTTAATCATCCTTACATCTTGAATCGATGGAATTAACTACTACTTACGTTTTTCTATCCTTCTATTATTCTGAAATATAAATCCGTTAAACTATATATATTTGAATTGTATTTAACTGTACTCTTCTCAAATAAACAATCACAGGAAATAATAAGTAGAATCTTAAACTGTTTAAATGCTACACGAACAGCCAATGCGATAGTTGATTTAATTTTGCCGGCCTTCCTTAAAACACGTTTGCACGCTAATTATATTGTGCATGTTTGGGAAGAACTTCTTCCCAACAAGATGCGTAAGTCAAGATAAAACCATCTTAAAATATATAAAAATCATATCGAAACCCGTAATTTCTTTTTAGAATCTGTAAACTAATTTCTCTTTATGGATTCCCCAACACACCCATTATGGATTCCGGATTGTTATTCTTTCATTGCTTGTTACTGTTGAGGTTACTGAAGTAATGTGCCTATTCCTTTGATGGCTCTGAAAAGCCGTCGTATACGTAATTCCATGGCTTCTGTTCAAATACCCGCGCTTTTTAAATCGGAGGGAGAGTGCATGTGCTTTTATTAAATGACGAATCTCTATTCTATTCAAAATAGCATCTGACACGACTCATTTTTATTGACTCACTTAACTAGAGACGTAAATATTTTTAGTCATAACTTGAAAGAAGTGTCATTATACAGAATTAGATCAAAATCTAATGGCTCGTTTGATACGTTAAAATTGATTTTGATGGAAATAAAGATGGAGATGGAGATGGAAATGAAGATGAAAATGGATATAAATATAGAAAAAATGAGGGGCAAAAACACAATTCCATGGAATTGAACACAGTTCCATGGGTTACATCATGGAATTCATTTCTACCAATTTTAAATTCCATTTCCATTTCCAATTCCACTCCCCAATTCCACCATACCAAACATAGGAAATGAATGCAATTTTCAATTCCACCTCTCAATTCCACCATACCAAACATGGCATAAACATTTTCCACATCGTTGTCGCTGCAGTCCAGCGGCATTTTTTTACATTCCGGTGCAAGTAAGATAACATAACCGTTGGTAAAAACTAGTTGGAAGCGTACAGTGAATATGCATGTAACTATTGCAATTATTGATCTAATTAAATATATCATGTTTGAGCAAAATTTTCGTAAAAAAGGAATTAAAGACAGGATCTAAATCACCAATAATAGAGAAATTGGCAGAAATGATGAAGAAATTAGTGTGGAACGGATAAAATGATTATATTGATGAAATTAGAAGAATATAATGAGATTGGTAATTTTCTAGATAATTGGGGTGTTTGGCAAAGCTTTTGAACATCCAAAAAGCACGTTCAATAGTGTTTTTCCGTAAAATGAGATAATCTCCTTTACACATTTACTTCGTAAATAGTTAAAGCACTTCTCCACCGCTTTCCCAAACGGACCCAATGAAAGGATTGATAAGTAGTTTTTGAGTGCCACTGGCATACACAATGTGAAGTACGAATAATATAAATAGAAAATCTACGGTCATGCGTCTACCCACTCCTGAAAATACAGGAGATGATTCTTACATCTACGGTTTAAACACCTTATATGAAGATCCAAGGGTGTAGGCTATCAACTATTTGTGCCTTAGACTACCATGTCTTCTCTTTCAGCTCCCTTTCGATTAATCCCCCGTTTGGTACGTTGGAATTGAGAGGTGGGATTAGAAATGTAACTGGAATCCTTGAATCTAGATGCTTGCTATGTTGGAACACTACTACAAAAGGGATTTTTTACGCCCTATTTTTTACCCAATTGACGCCTTTTCTCAGGGGGACGCAAATGTGATGGGTATAGTAAGTCAGGGCCTACGGCGCCCTATTTTTGAAGATAGGGCGCCATAGGCCCTTTATTCTTAGGCTAGGCCTACGGCGCCCTATCTTTGAACATAGGGCACCGTAGGCCTAAGGCAACCCGAAAAGAACATTCCCCATCGGGAAATCCACCCCTGATCCTACGAACCCTTGCTTTACACCATTCCAATAAAATCAAAACCCATTTCTCACACACATTGAGATCCCCATCTTTCTCTATCAGGCAACAATCAATATTTCAATCTAAGTGGAGTAGGCTAGAATGCCACGGCATGTGAACATGAACAGAGCTGAGATTGTGGCTCTGGGACGACCTTCGATGAGCCATGTCCATAAAATATAAGTTGTTTGCATTCCGACGAACACCTATTCACAAACCAGGAGTCATGGCTCAGATTTTGGCCCTACCCCACAGGTTGAGATTCCTTGCCATACCAGCAAAAGAACAGAGAGCAAGAAGAGCGATTCAATTCTTAAATGCTATCTTTAACAAATAGGTTCAGATCTGAAACTAGTAGGGGGCAAAACAATGTACCGTGTTGAGGGCGGCGAGGAGGGTGTTGAGCTGAGGCGACGATTGAAGGAGGCTATAAAGGGAACGAGTGGCGACGAAGCCCAAATCAAACGGCGGCGAGGAGGAGGGCACCATTCGGAGGGTATACTCGACAGCCATGAAGAAGAGAAGGTTGACAGTGAACAAGCAAGGAATCCACTTCTATCCGCAGCGTTCTCGTCAGCATCACATTTTGGAGGGTATACTCGTCAGCATTCTCATTTCCTATCCGCAGCGTCATTTCCCACTTATGTCATCGTCGTCGTTCCTGGGAAACTTGCATGATCTCAAATGTCGGTGAGTTTGGCCATCTCGACGTGCTTTTGGCTTAAATCTGCTGTGTTCGACAGCAATAGGAACAGAGAGACGCTGCCGCACGAAAAGGCAGAGGGAACAAGAACACCTGGAGACGCATGAGAGAGACAGCGAACGCTGGGAGAACAGCACGCAGAGAACCCATCAACGCAGAAAGGAGAAGAGAGGAAGAGAACGCAAGACGGTGAGAGGAGAAAACGAACAGCACGCCGAGAGACAGAGAACAAATAGGCGAAAAGTGTTTCCTATGGTCTCCGGATTTTATCCTCTGCCATGGCCATTAAAGAAGAAGGGGAGAGGGGTGAAAACCATTGGGAAGAGAAGCGAAAGTATTGGTTGGACGGAAAAATTCAAAATTCAAAATTCAAAAAGAAGAAGATGGACGAGGTCAGCTTTCCCTCTTTTTTTTACTTTAGGCGTCCGATCTCCTATCTCAGAGATAGAGCACTTAAAGTCACACTTTACACGCACTTTTGGGGCCCTATCGTCATATAGGGCGCTAAAAGTCGCCCTTTTGGCGTCCTACCTTCAATATAGGGCGCCAAAAGTCACCTTTTGACGTCCTATATGAAACGTAGGGCGCGTAAATGCACTTCTCCGTTCCCATAATTTCAAAAATGCCACTGCCTTCATTTTTTTACTCCCTTTTTTTAAAAAAAATGGACGAATTTCAGTAGTAAAATGTATACTCTGTAGTAGTGGAAGCCACTTCCATCAAAATGGGTTTCATGGGTAGACCCCTGGAACCCATCTTACTTCCATGGAAGTGAGATTTCTGGACAATGATACCCTCATTTATTTTATATATTGACCATTTCATCCCTTCCGAAAGTCCATCTCCTTCGTCATAGACCCACCGGCATTGCACTCATCTCCTTCCTTTCGGCGTCCCCTCCGGCATTGCAGGCCACTGGCGTCCATCTCCTTCGTCACAGACCATATGATGTCAATCTCCTTTGTCACAAACCTCCGGCATCCATCTCCTTCGTTCACGACCAAAATCATCAGATCCAGTGGGTTGCGTTCGATTTTTGCAAATCCAGTGGGTTACGACACAAATGTGGTGGGTTGCGATGACGAGAAATGCATCGAGGAGGATAACGGATCTGAACGCGTTGACGTTTGACGAGAAACGCATCGACGTTTGATTTATTCAAATCCAAGGATGATCTGGAAGCTGATGGCGTCGAGGATGGCGATGAATTTTCTTCATGCCGATGCCGGAGATTTGGCAATGGGAGTGATGGCCTGAACTTTTCCAAAGAGTGAAGGAGGTGATGAATGTTCGCTAGTGCCAGAGGTGTCGTATTGTGAAATATTTTTTTTGTTTTAAAAATATTTTAGTATTTTCATATTTTAAATATGTATTTCAATTAAAAATTATATCGCTTCTCTTCCATCCTACCAAACATTTTGAAACTCAGTTCCACATCCAATAAACACACTTCCATGTACCAAAAGGGGCATTAGGTCTGAGTCCAAAGCTAATTTTGGGGCATACATAACCCTATTTACAAAAATGTTAAGTATGAGAGAACTTGATTGAAAAAAAGAAAGATAATGAGTGGAACAAAGATTAGAGGGATATACATGCAATTAACTAAAGTTACAATTAGACACAATGCATTAAGTTTTTAAATAAAATAATTCATTGTTTACATGTAGGAACAACTTGTATAAAAGAATACTGCTTGCTTACAAGTATGATAGGGAGTTTCATGGCAGATGAAATAATCTCTTTACAATGTATATGTACGGTTTACAACAGATGAAATGTCTGTTTGGAAGAGCTTTAAGCTTCCAAAACACACATTCAATATTTGTTTTTGTAAATCAAGATAATTTTATTCATATATTTATCTCGTAAATCGTAAAAATACTTACACACTATTTTACTAAACGGGTGCAATTTTTTTTTAAATGTAAAATTACATGTTTCATTAATCAGTTTCTAAGCTGTGTCACCTGAAGATCAGGACACGTCTCATGTTTTCAGGAAGGGTTGACAAAAATATTTTAAAATTTAAAATCATTCACCAACAGTAAGCTGTCATATCCCAATTCAAAAATCAAATTTTACTGTGCAGGGCATCAGTCAAAGCCCTTGTTAGTTTCAACCGTGCTAACCCTCATCACCCAATACAGCCTTTATAGTGAGATAATCAGTTTGAGAAGTGCCTTGGTTCGTTAGGAGAAATTTATGTTGTTTGTTTAATAACGCTGTTTTCTCAACGATACACGTAAATTAAGATAATACCATCTCAAAATCTATAAAAATCATCTCGAAATCCATAAAAACATCTTTAAATTTGTAAAATATTTCGAAATCTGTAAATTCCTTTCTCCCAACGGAATTCCCAAACAGACCCATAGTTGTATTCAAATGCCATAACAGGGTGAAAATATGTTTTGTAGGTATAAGGTCACGTTTGGTTCAGTGGAATTGGGATGTATGGATATGGAAATGGAATTGATTTCCATATCCATGCATGTTTGGTACCATGGAATTGACTTCCACATGGAAGCGAATTCCACCAAAATCATGGAAATTGAATTCCACCTACTCACCCATGGAAATGAAATAAACTCCATGGAATCCTGATTTTACCCTTTAGATTACCCAGACAGCACTCAGCATCGATGGCACCCACAACGATGGCACCCACGACGATGACCACGACGCTTCATCTTTTTCTTCGACAGTGAACCTGTCGCTTCATCGTCAACCAACACGATGGCGCCCACGACAGCAACCGGCACGATGGCACACCAACGACGGTAAACCTTCGTAAGCATTCCCATTTCCGGCGAGAATTCCTTGCTTGTGTCACCGGCGAGCATTCCTTCCTCTGCAGTCATGGTCGACGCTTCGCTTTCTGGGATGAAGAAGGATCTGAGATGAAATTTTTAATTTTTAATTGAAAGGGTATTTCGGTCTTTTTAGATAAAAATTGGGTTCCATTTCTATGACATACCAAACGTACTTTCAAATTCAATATCCATCTCCATTTCCATATCCATCAAAATCAATTATACTGTACCAAACGAAGCATAAAAGTGAGGGCGTGGAATTAGAAAAGTAAATTTACTTAATTATGAGAAAATTTTTTATCAAACATATTCATTTATTTTATATATTATAAATTACGTTGAAATAGCGTGAAGTATCTTGAACGAAAGGAACTATCGGGGGAACAGTGAGAGGGGCTTTTTTGGAGTTATAAATTAATTTAGGTTACACACACTTGAAGAATGCGAGAACTGTTGCAAAGAGACAGCCATATTCCGTTTTTGTTTTTTTTTTCCACGAAGCCCGAGACGATGCACCATTTCTTTTGTTTTGTTTGAGTGACAACCCACACGAGCGCTTCTCTCTTTCTCCTGACTTTTCCTCTCCCTTCCTCTCTCATTTTCTCTCATTTTTATATTCACTTCTTCATCATTTTCAAAAATGAACTCACGCCCACCCACCCACTTCACCTCCCTCCCTTCCTCACTTCTCTTCCTTTTCCTTGTATTTCATTCCCTATTATTCATTACTCCCTCCTAACTAACAAACAAAAAAAATGTAAAACAAAAAAAAATGGACTCTTCTTTTTTGCGATTCCGCCTTCTTTAAAACGTTCGTCTTTTCCTCTCATCCTTGCCTTGCCTTCTCCCTTGTCTGTCATCTCCCCCTCTTCTTCCTCACTCTCCTACTCATAGGTGTCAGAGAGAGCCGATATCAAACACCACACAAGTTCTCTTCTTTCTTGATTTTCGCGTCCTCTTTTATTTTCCTTACCACTCTCGTCTGACTAATTTAAGAAACGGAGCCGTTCCCCTGTCAATCGGTCTCTGCTTCTGCCATTCTCTTGCCTCTGGAAAATAATTCACTTAATCGGAACTCGGAACCTTTCCGTTTTCTTTACTCTTGCTGCTGTGTGATCTGCTTTTCCGGGTCATCATCCCTCGCATGAGTTTTCAGCGCTTCATTAATGGTGGCGACAGTTCCCGCGGGGCTATAAAACAATTATCCTACACTACTCTTCCAGTTTCCCAGACTCCTCCCTCTAACATTTTAAGGGCCATGGGTCGTCCAGGTGAGATCGAGTCCACCAACTCTGAGATTGGGTTTCAGATTCTGAGCCCTTCCTTCACGGAGGCCAGAGCAACAGGTCAAAGCGTCGGTCAAGTCGACTGCCATTTCCGGGTCGAGACAGACGGCCTGTCCTTGAAACTGAACGGAGAAGCAGGAGCCACGAGGCCTGATGCCGGCAAAAGTGGCCACACTAAGCTCTGCACCAGAGGCCACTGGAGGCCGGCTGAAGATGCCAAGCTCAGAGAGCTGGTGGCTCAGTATGGTCCTCAAAACTGGAACTTGATCGCCGAGCATCTCGAAGGACGATCAGGTAATCGATTTCTACCCAAAGGAAAAAAAAACTGCAAAAAGTTTCTTTTTTTTTCTCTATTTTCTTGCTGTCTGTTCTTATATTGGGTGGATTATTTTGATTGCCTCTGAGATTGGGAAAGACCGGCTTCAAGTCCATAGTCTGCGAAAAATGACACTTTTTGACGTCGATTGTCGAAAATGTTTGGATTGGCAGGCAAGAGTTGCAGACTGAGGTGGTTTAATCAGCTGGATCCCAGGATCAACAGAAGGGCTTTCTCGGAGGAAGAGGAGGAGAGACTGTTGGCAGCTCACAAGGCGTACGGCAACAAGTGGGCTGTGATAGCTAGGCTGTTCCCGGGAAGGACCGATAATGCAGTGAAGAACCACTGGCATGTGATAATGGCGAGGAGGCAGAGAGAGCAGTCACACGTTTTCAGGAGGAGGAAGCCCACTTGTGAGAATTACAATAACATAGCGAAGGGATTAAAACTGAGTCTGAGCAACAATGCAGGAGGCGGTGAATCCAGCATGTCAAGCACCAGAGACGAGTCTGCTTCAACCTGCACCAATCTCTCTCTCACTCCCTCCTCCGCCAAACCTTCTCCTTTTGATCAAGGCCATGGAACAGCACTGATCGGTACGCTTGACTATATAGAGACACACATAAATGATAACGTTATGAGTCCTTCTTGTCCGGCTTGATATATTGTTTGTTGGGTTGTTGCAGGAGGATGCGGGGAGATGGGTCTGGAGCAGTTACTAATGATCAGGAGGGGGAAGGGGAAGGGTGTGGAGCAATCAAATAATAATTCAGATTCGAAATCGGAAGTATCAGGGAGTGAGTCAGTGGGCACGAACAAGAGGAACAGTTTGTCATATTATGGGGAAAGTGATGAGAACGTGGGGATGACGTTGATCGATTTCCTGGGGGTGGGAGCTGCTGCATGAAAGATGATGACGACCCGTTCACTGAAACAAACAAAAGTCAGACAGAGAGATGAAGGGGGGAATCTGCGAGCTGCAGGCCTCGTGTGCACAGTTAGTTTCGAAATAGGGAAAAAGCTAGCCAAACAAGAAATGTAACAGAGGGGGGAAACAACAGTGAAAAGAGGGGAGAGAGAGAGGGGTATGAGCCAGTAACATGAGATGCTTTGGCATTTTGGGGATTGAGGGGGAAGCCAAAGTAGGGCAGAGTTGGGAGTTAATGGGAGTACTAGAGTGCCAGTCGCTTAACATGTGCCCTACATAATTAATTAATTAGTAGCAGAGTTGTTTGATCAATTTTTATTTTTTTTTACATGGATTGCTAATTGAATGGTGGGAGATCAGTTAAATGCGCATCTGAGTGGAGTAGATGATGAAAGGGATATGAAGGGCGAAGGCTGACAAGTCACGGTGGGCTCTCCATTTGGAGCATAGCATCTGAAAAACGTGACTTTAATTCTGGACCCGTGTTTATGTCTATCTCTGTTCATGTTACCGTGTAGTCATCTAACAAACTTGTTATTACCCCTCACTCATCAAATTTGACTTGAGCAATCAAAGATCAACGCTCATGCTTACTCCTGGGGACCACCCTTCCAGATTATTAAACCGTCTAAGGCAAATGATATTGATTTTTTTTAGTTTTATTTACGAGTCACATTTGTGTAGACTTTGTTCTACCTTTGAGATAGAGTTGAAAAGTTATTTAATTTTAAAAAAATAAATAGGTTTAAATTTATTTAAATTCTAATAAAATATGTTGGAAGGAGCTTGTAGATGGAATTAAAGAAATAATTCGTGTGTTTGTGAATCTGTTCGGAGAAAGAAGTTTACAGATTCTGAGAAGAATTTATGGAATCCAAAAAGAATTTACGAATCTTGAGATGATTTCATCTTAACTTACGTACACCGTTTGGAATAAAGAATTCCCAACCCAGCAAAGACCATCCAACAGAGTATATGCCCATGAGTGGAATCATAAGTGTAATTAAACAGTCCCCCTTATGTTTTGAATATCAACCATGTGAACTGGGCTGGGCTCATCCACCGAATCCCAAAGCGTTTTTGTTGCTGTACCAACAACGAACAAGAAACCCTTCTGGCCTTTTGCTTTCGGGCCCATATAAAATTACTATCACTTTCTTTTGTTGTTTTTTTTTTGCTCAAGCATATTTATTATACTCCCATCGGAAACAATCATATCCATTACCCTCCTACTGTGGGAATTCAAACCTTGGTTCACTGCATTATAAGAGATCAATCTCTTTCGCTAAAGTTAACCCTGTTAATAAATTGCTCTCACTTTCATTATCTCAATAACAGAAGGAAAAACCAATGACTAGCAAGGGTTGGCTAGCGTGATTGGCTAGTCCCTTACTGTGTTTAGAATCAAAGTAATGCTATTTTTTTAAAAAATCTACAAGTGAGATAGAGAATTTTCATGGGACAAGTCTTGAGTGTACTGTGGCATCTATTTGGACCACTGGCTGTCTGTTTATTTAACATAAGCTGTCCATGGTGCCAACTCAGTATCGGGTCTACTAAGAAAAAAAAA
>JANTPZ010101251.1:0-13003 GCA_025593235.1 Vachellia pachyceras
TAATAATGTTTTATTATTTCTCTCTGTCTAAAAATAAAAATTACTTCTTAATTTTAGTTATTTTCATTGAAATATCCTCACCAAACTAGTGTGTGAATTCAAAGCAATTTAGTAATACTGAAATGCTTGCAAAGAGGTTGAAATGGGTTATGGGGAAATAGTATGATCACTGTAGAAAAACAGTTAATTGTAAACAGAAAATTATTTCATCACTAAATTTTAACAAATCATTGTTGAGAATTATATCATTAGATTAACCTACGGATTAGTGATAAAATTTCATTATTCCAGTAATTTGTCTGTAATAAAAGTTTTTTTTGGTAGTAGCTAGCATGAGAATGTGAAAGGATAGCTAGATTGGGAAAACTCTTAACCTTGTCAATCCATCTTTGATTAAAATTGTGGAAGGCAAAAAATAATTCCAACAATCATTCACTTTTTGTGGAGATGTCCGTCTAATGCAATGCCTAAAATTTAAACAATTCTAACATCATTTTAAATGTCTTTGCACATTACTTAGGAAGAAAACTTAAATCCATTTACTTATACGGGTTAACAATTTTAACATCATTTTTCTAAAAGTAATGTTAACTTGAAAGTTTCAAGATATATCAATATTGCCCCATTCGGTTAAAAAATCCATGTTAACGGTTAAAAATTGATGTTGACCAATAATATTTTTAACAATAACAGATAATATTACTCTATTTTGAAATCTCCATGGCTGCATTATTCCTAAAAATAATCTAGGCAACAATGCTTCTAACTTAAAATTTCAGTGACAAATTTACATTTTAACCCTTCTTATATTCATTAGGTTTAGTCGTCTAATCGAAATCTTCTCATGAGTAACTTTTTTTATTAATGACTTTTTATGCAAAGAATTATTTGATTTTTATTATCGATGATAATCCAACAAAATTTGAAATTATACCCATGTGAATTTTTATTATTAAAAGAAATACATATGCTAAGATTTAATTTTATCAATGGATATAAGTAAATGTATGTAAGTCTTTTTTTTATGCAAAAATGTACGTAAGTCTTGTCCTGAACCTAAATATACATTTGCCCCATACATTGGAGAGATGATAAATGTACAAAATATAGTAAAAACAAATTAAATTAGTTTTTCCCCCAATATCTTGAACATTTTTTTAAAACTCTTTTGGAGTGTGTTAGAAAATATGGAAGGAATATGAAAAGAAATATGGAACCCAAAAAAATAATCTCGTAAGGGAAAAAATAATATTAATGCCCGGTTTGATATTATGGAAGTGGAGTAAGAAAATGCATGACAGAGAGGCAAGTCGTGAAGGGCGGAGATGGAGGCCGTCAAGTATGAGGATGAAACGGACCATAATTATAATTTGGATGGACAAATTTGTTAATTTGAAAAAATAAATAAGGATATAACGGTCAAAAATATCAGTTTCACGGAATTTAGATGGATTCCAGGCATGGATCTACCCAAAAATTTCATGGAACTCATTTTGATGGGATTGAAACTTCTAGGGAAGTGGGTTCCAATATAACAAACAATCAAATTTGAGGATTTCATTTTAAATTCTTAGATCTCAGTTTCAACGTATTGAACAAGGCATAAAGGTTAGGTTGCTCTAATAGTGTGCTTAAAAATAAAGGCCCAAAAGAAAGAATATGTGCTTTTGAACTCGTGGCCTAGTATCCATTTTCCTGGGCAGGCCCAACATGAGAAACCCAAGTCTTAGACCCAATAGCCGGAAAATAAAATGACACAGCCCAATGTCATAGTTATTGTTAGATATTATCAACTCTGAGAGTTGGCACAGATAGTAAGAAACGGACTCAACTCCCACAAGAAGGTGAGTTCGATTCCCTCTGCCGTTGTGAAGGCTCCTTTAATAGCCGATCTCGTAAGTCCCTTGTAAGTGCTCAAAGAGCTCTTAGGCTGTGCCCTGGTCTTGGTGTGAGATAGGTGCCGAATCCACCTAAATTTTTATGTATAAAAAAACTCTTAAAATCTATGGGTGTTGTTTGGCTTAACAGAAGGGACCATTCATACACAACATAACAAACATTGGTTTGATTCTTATTGGGAGATATACATACATCTACTGCCCAATAATATTTCAAATAGAGTTGCCTCTAGTTTAGTGATACATGTAGTTAGTAAAAGGAGTTGATTTCCCTTGGGTTTGATGGCTATTTGCTTTTAGAAAAATTAAAGGTAAATTAGTTTAACGAAAAATTAACAAATATAAAAACTTTTAAATTAATTTATTTAAATTTTTTAATCTTTAAAAAATTAACTTACTCTTATATTAAAGATTAAGGGTGGTGGAGATGGTGGTAATAATAATGAAAACCCTTTTTATTGATATATATTTTTCTTCAATTTTTAATTTGACACAGTGTGTGTTTTTTAGCCTAATTAAATACTTTGATTTAACTCTGTTAGCATTGTTCATTCTTGTACAAGGGTTAGTTATACTAACAAAGTTTCAAGGGTTAACGATGGTACCAAAGCAAAATTTATAATTTAATTAAGAGAAAAAATGCATAGGTATTAAATTAAAATTTTTTTTTAAAAAGTATAGATGCCTACAAGAGCAGGTTTGTACTCTCTATATGTACTTTCTCTGAAGCTTCAAATATCATATTTCTATTAAAAAAAACTCATAAACTCTTTGCATGATGCATGCATGCACAACAACTACAACAACATCAGAAACAAGCCTTATTTCATTAAACTGAAACGCATGCTCTGCTAGTCTACATGTCACTATGCTGGATCTCTGCATAAGAACTTTTAGAGCTGGTAACGTGGGTTGGCCCGTAAGCCCCAACCCGCCAGCCCGCCTAAATAGGCTGGCGCCCACCACCCTCAACCCGCGGGTTAAGAGGGCTGAGCCTTTTTATTTTTTTTTGAAAAAATATATTTTTTATGTATTTTTTATATTTTTTTCATCCTAATATTTTTTTACAAAGAAAAAAGTAATATTAAACTTTATTTTTAGGAAATTATTGAACACTTATTCATAGAATTTGAAAGAGAATATCATAAATATGCAATCTTATAAGAAAAAATTAGGTAAAAAATAAAAAAGAATTTGTTTTTATTTTTTAAAAATAAAAAGCTGACGGGTTGGCGGGCGGCTGCGGGTTGGGAAATTGGCGGGCTGGCTCACTTTACCGGCTCTAAGAACTTTAACAATCAATCCTTATAGAGTATCCTTACACTATGCGTGTGCAATGTATCTTCTGCAATAATCTACAAATTACCCAAACGCTCAAGATGCAGCAGAAATACAACTGCCCTAAATTAAAACAGTAGTTAAAAGGTAAGAACATTTGGCACTATGTGCCACTAACTAATTTTTCATGTGTGAGAGTTTTTCTTTCCGTACAAATTTTTTAAAAATGAGTTAGGCTTATCCACGAACTAAAGGTAGGATAAAATCTCTCTTTCTCCTATGTCATACCAATGTTGGGTAGGGTAAACCGTCAATTACCCTCAAAGGTTTATCTAGGTACCCAAGAGTTGGAATGTCTCTCCAAACACCATAATGGGAATTTGAATCCCTTTAATATGGTTAGAAATTCAAATATGTTACTGCTTAACCCACAGACGATGGGTCATATGTGTGTGTTTAGTGATAGATGCAGAAACGTTTGCAGAAAAATTACAGAGATGGTGAAAGCGAAAACATTGAGCAGCATCATCACTAGATTTCATCAAATAATGAGTGCATGTGACAGAAGATGATAAAGGAGGGCTACTGTAATGGTTAGGACTAAGTAGTGAGATAGTATTTTGGGAAAATTTTACTTAAGGACCACCGTAGCAAATTAACTTCAGATGTCCCCCATAACATTCTTAAATTTCACTGAACCCCTTAAAACTAAAATGAACTTTATTTTTATGGGCAAAAAGACATCCATACCATTGCTGAAGGATTTCAAGCGTACCTGTAGAATTCGACTCCGTTCACAGATACCCACACGGAATTTTGATCACAAGAGTGGATCCAGATTTGAGACAGAGCAAATACACCAAAGAAAGAGAAGAGAGGAAAGGAATCTTTGCGAGAAGGGAATGGAGCAAATTTGGTTTCTCCGTGCGTTATGTCTCATCTGTTTGGGGAACCACTTCCTCATATTACAATTTCCCAACATAACTGTTCCCACGCAAAAGTATTTCAAAATCAAACTTCTAAAAAATATCACCACTTTGTTCCCACATATTCTCTCATTCATACTTTTGCCCTAAAATGGGTTTTGGACTAATCCATTAAGGGTTGCCCATATTCTAACGCTTGCATTAATATTTTTTTAAAAATAGAAGGGTTTACTGTTGCATACCTCTTACCACTGACATCGGTGGCCGGAAAATGTATTTGCCAATGTGGTGGCCAATGGGTGGTTTGAACCATGGCCCCTTGTGTCATGGTCTATTCTGGAAAACCGTAGAATTCTCTAGATTTCTCTAGGGAACACTTTGTATATACTAGGATATTCTAGAGTTCTCCTCACATTTTTCACATGTGTAAATATCTAGCATAAATATCTAGATATTTTAGGAGAGGATTCTGTAAGGTCGATAATGACCGTCGGATTGGATCGATCTCCACCGTCCATTGAGGAGGTGGAGTAGTATAAATACCCCCAAGGGGTTCATTTGTAACCATCAAGCATTTGAGCAATACAAGCATTCTCCCAAGTTCTCCATCTTTCTCTAGTTTCTCTCTCGAGACTTCCTTAGTTCTCAAACTAAGTTAAGTCTTGGTAGGCTTACTAGCAAAGTTCTTAGTGAGGGTTTGAGCAATCTTTGCTAGGCCGCACGGTGCTTCATCAAGTAAATCACTAAGCCCGTGACAGTTGGTATCAGAGCCTCGGTTCTGTATAAGTTCCAGGTTCGAAGGTTGAGAGAAAGAGATGGCTTCAACTACGACCAACGTAGCTCCCCAACAAGGTGCTGGGAAGAAGGCTAAGGATAAGTCCACCAAGGAGGTGGTTGCTGCTTTGGAAGAGAGGATGGCTATGTTGGAAGCCACCACATCCGAGAGGATTGAGGATGTTGTCCAACGCATCGAAGGGTTCGTGTCCAAGGAGGACAAAGAAGAACTCAGGGGTGAGATGCAGGACGCTCTTCAAGCAGTTGCACGAGGGTGGTCCGAGGAAGTGGAGACCCTCAAGACCGAGAACGCTGCGCTACGGTCACAAGTGGAGGAGCTTGTAGCGCAAGTGAAGACTTGCATGGGTGGCCAACGTAGGGGCTGGCCAAGCGCCTTCCTCTTCAAAGTCTAATGTCCCCAAGCCTCCTTCCTTTGGTGGTGCAAGGAACGCGAGGGAGATTGACAACTTCCTTTGGGGACTAGAAGCATACTTTGGAATAATGGGCATAATTGAGGAAGCATCCAAGGTAAGCCACGCTTCCCTCTTCCTCAAAGATATTGCTTTTGTGTGGTGGCGTCGCAGGTGTGATGATGTCAAGAGGGGGTCCGAACCAGTCCAAACTTGGGATGAGTTCAAGAAAGGCCTCAAGAAACAATTCTATCCTGAAGATGCGGAGCATGAGGCTAGAGCTAAACTCCGCCGCCTTCAACATAAGGAAGGGCACCTCTGAGAGTATGTTAAGGAATTCCAAGAACTACTCTTGGAAATCTCTGACATGAGTGAGAAGGATGCCCTCTTTACTTTCTTGGACGGCTTGTGTGGCTGGGCCAAGACTGAGCTCAAGAGGCGGGGTGGTCAGGACCTAGCTTCCGCCATTGCCGCTGCCGAATCCTTGGTCGAATATAAGAAAGAGTCATCCAAGGCACCGAACAAGAAGAGTCCCCACAACGGCAAAGGTGGGGGAGAACACGATCATGGCCCCAGGAAGGACAAGGCAGTTTGCTTCCATGACAAGGGTCCATCAAGGAAGGAAGATGCTCCCCGTAAGATCTCTTACTTTCTTTGCAACGGTCCGCATCGGGTTTATGAGTGCCCAAAGAAGGGAAAACTCGCTTATCTCATTATGGATAATGAAAAGAAGGAGGAATCCCAACTTACCTCCATGACTTGTATCGGGGCCTTTGAGAAGAAGAGCGATGAGCCTCATCGGGGACGCATGTACGTCCAAGTCCACATCAATGACAAGCCCTTGTCAGCCATGATAGACACCGGAGTTGACTTTGTCTACATGGCTAAGGAGGTCACCGAGGAGATAGGCCTTCCTTACACTAAAGAGGAAGGTTACGTGAAAGGGGTCAATGTAGGCAGCCTCCCCATCTATAGAGTTGCTCGGGATACTCCAATCCAAATCCAGTAGTGGCAAGGGAAGGCCGATATCATCATTACCCCGTTGGACGATAAGAAGTTCTATCTTGGGATAGACTTCATTGACAGAGCCAAGATTGTTCTGGAGTCTTACTCTGACTCCATGTACATCAGGGAGGGTAAACGCCGGTACTATGTTCCAGTTAAACGCCAGTTTGATGAGAAGAACATAATCTTTGCCCTCCAGTTTTCTAAGGGTCTCAAGAGGCAAGAGACCACTTACTTGGCCACCCTGAAGATGGAAGAAGTGGTCAAGGATGCTCCCGTACCAAAGGCAGTTCAAGAAGCCCTTGAGGAGTTCAAGGACATCATGCGAGCGGAGTTGCCCAAAAAACTCCCTCCCAAAAGAGAGGTCGACCATGCTATTGAGTTAGAGTCTGGAGCTAAACCGCCTGCGTTTGCTCCTTATCGCATGGCACCTCCGGAGTTGGAAAAACTGAGGAGACAGTTGAAAGAGCTTCTTGATGCAGGGTACATTCGTCCCTCTAAATCTCCTTATGGTGCGCCGGTTCTTTTTCAGAAGAAACATGATGGATCTCTTCGATTATGCATTGACTATCGAGCCTTAAATAAGATTACCATCAAGAACAAGTACCCCATCCCTCGGATCGATGATCTCTTTGATCAACTTGGAGATGCCAGATATTTTACTAAACTTGATTTGAGGAGTGGATACTACCAAGTCCGCATAGCCGAAAGGGATGAGCCAAAGACGGCATGTGTCACACGATATAGATCATATGAATTTTTTGTCATGCCCTTTGGACTCAGAATGCACCGGCAACCTTCTGCACTCTAATGAACAAGGTATTTGCTCCCTACCTTGATCGTTTTGTGGTAGTCTGTCTTGATGATATTGTCATCTATAGCAAGACCTTGAAAGAGCATGTAGAACACTTAAGACAAGTGTTCTCTACATTGACGGACCATGAACTCTACATTAAGAAGGAGAAGTGCTCCTTCGCCCAAGAAGAAGTACCCTTCTTGGGACATATTATTGACAAGAGGAAACTACGCATGGATCCAGCCAAAGTGCAAGCCATTCTTGAATGGGAACCACCCACAAAAGTCACTGAGTTAAGATCTTTCCTTATGTTGGTGAACTACTATCGCTGGTTCATCAAAGGGTATTCTTCTGTTGCCGCTCCATTCACAGATTTGTTGAAGAAAAAACAAGTATGGAACTGGAGTCCAAAGTGCCAACAGGCCTTCGAGGCACTAAAGTAGGCTGTAACTGATGAACCAGTACTTGTTCTACCCGACCTCAACAAATCTTTCGAGCTGCATACCGATGCTTCTGACTTTGCTATTGGTGGGGTCTTAATGCAAGAAGGGCATCCCATTGCCTTCGAAAGCCGAAAGCTCAATGATACAGAGAAGTGGTATACAGTGCAAGAAAAAGAGATGACCGCGGTAGTTCATTGCCTTCGAACTTGGAGGCACTACTTACTTGGGAGCAAGTTCGTGATCAAGACAGACAATGTGGCCACTAGCTACTTCCAAACTCAGAAGAAACTTACTCCCAAGCAGGCACGATGGCAGGATTTCCTTGCGAAATTCAAGTATGTCATGGAATATAAGCTAGACAAAGCTAACCTGGTAGCTGATGCCTTGAGTCGCAAGAGTACCCTTGCCAGCATATGTCGACCCCAAAGTAATTTAAGGGAGCGTATCAAGGAAGGGCTGAAGCATGATACGACAACCCAATCCATCCTTAGCCTCGTGGAGGAAGGCAGGACTCGAAGGTTCTGGGTTGAGGATGGTTTACTACTCACAAAAGGCCAGCGCATATATGTGCCTTCTCATGACAACCTTCGAAGAGAGGTGCTGAAGGAATGTCATGATAGTAAGTGGGCCGATCATCCTGGCCTACACCGCACGCTGGGGCTAGTAGGAGACTCCTACTACAGGCCTCAGTTGAAAGATGGGCCTATGTGAAGACTTGTCTTGTATGCCAACAAGACAAGGTGGAGCAGGCTTCTCCAGCCGGATTACTACAGCCTCTCCCCATTCCAGAGTGTCCTTGGGAGAGCATCTCTATGGACTTCATCGTGGGTCTCCCCATGAGTGAAGGTTTCAATTGGATCATTATGGTGGTGGATCGGTACTCCAAGTATGCCACCTTTATTCCTGCTCCCAAGGAATGCTCTGCCGAGCAGACAGCTCAATTGTTCTTCAGGCATGTTGTCAAGTATTGGAGGCTACCTCGTTCGATAGTAAGTGACAGAGACGCTCGCTTCACTGGGCGGTTCTGGGCGGAGTTGTTCAAGCTCATGGGTTCTGAGCTCAACTTCTCCACAAGTTTTCATCCTCAAAGTGATGGGCAGACTGAGAGGGTGAATGCTCTCTTAGAGCTATACTTAAGGCACTATTGAGTGCCAATCACCGAGATTGGGCAAAGTTGCTCGATGTAGCCCAATTCTCGTACAATCTCCAGAGAAGCGAGTCCACTGGACGAAGTCCGTTCGAAGCCGTCATGGGCCAGCAACCCTTAACCCCTAATACAATTGCCACAGGGTATAAAGGCCCCAGTCCTCCCGTGTACAAGTTTGTAAAGGACTGGAACGATCAAGCTGACATTGCTCGGGCCTACTTGGAGAAAGCCTCCAAGAAGATGAAGAAATGGGCCGACAAGAAGAGACGTCCAAGGGAGTTTCAGGTCGGGGACCTCGTCCTTATCAAGATGTACTCCCATGCAAGGTTGGAAGGAAGGCATAGGGGTCTCCTCCGGAGATATGAAGGACCTTTCCCCATTCTCAAGAAGGTTGGGACCCAAGCCTACAAAGTAGAGCTGCCCGCCGGAATCAAGTATCACCCGGTCTTCCATGTAAGTCTTCTTAAGCCATATCATGGTGATCCCTCAGATCCGGACAGAGGCATCTCACGACGCGCACTAATGAGCATCAAAGTTCAACATGACAAGCAAGTTGAAGAAATACTTGCTGATCGAAAGGTGTGCCGATCCAACCAGCCTCCAATTCATGAACTTCTTGTCAAGTGGAAGGGACTTCCTGAAAGTGAAGCAAGTTGGGAACCCATTTCACACTTGTGGCAATTCCGGGACCAGATCCGGGCCTATAAGGAAAAAAAAGGCAACGAGGACGTCGCTAGGATAGGTGGGGGAGGATGTCACGATCTATTCTGGAGAACTCTAGAATTCTCTAGATTTCTCTAGGGAACACTTTGTATATACCAGGATATTATAGAGTTCTCCTCACATTTTTCACATGTGTAAATATCTAGCATAAATATCTAGATATTTTAGGAGAGGATTCTGTAAGGTCGATAATGGTCGTCGGATTGGATCGATCTCCACCGTCCATTGAGGAGGTGGAGTAGTATAAATACCCCCAAGGGGTTCATTTGTAACCATCAAGCATTTGAGCAATACAAGCATTCTCCCAAGTTCTCCATCTCTCTCTAGTTTCTCTCTCTAGATTTCTTTAGTTCTCAAACTAAGTTAAGTCTTGGTAGGCTTACTAGCAAAGTTCTGAGTGAGGGTTTGACCAACTTTGCTAGGCCCCACGGTGCTTCATCAAGTAAATTACTAAGCCCGTGACACTTGGCACACAAAAGAAAGGCGGTTTACAAGTAATCATGGGTTCAAACCCCACCCATTGGCCACCACCTTTGCAAATAAATTTTCCGACGGTCACAGCATCAAGGACAGACGCTTTGGATAACTGCCTGACGGTGGACGAACCCCTTTCTTGTCAAAAAATAAAGCAAGGACATCAATGTTTTTTACTCACAAAAATCAATTTCATTTTAATCCAAGGGATGTATTGAAATTTCAAAATATTGTGTGCCCATTTGAAGTTAATTTGCTACCGGGGGTGCTTAAGTGAAATTTTCCCTAATACGATCACTGATTCAATTATAAATCTAATTTTAAAATAATTCAAATATTTCGTATGAAAACAAGCAAGATTAACATGCGTACGCAGACGACTATAAAAACAAGCAAGTCGATTATAAAAAGGAACACACACTTCAAAGATGATTTAATGATTAAGTTGACCTGATATATTTTTAAAAAAGAAACCAAATTGGTTTTTTAAGAGGTTTTATGAAAGAAAATAGGAAAGTAGTAGGTAAAGGGTATTGATTGAGAGAGATCAAGGGCCATGGTTGTTGGGACTGCGAAGAAATAATTAAAAATAAAAGAGTACACAGGAAAATGACAGGAGCTATATATATAATTATATATATATATATGCGTACACAGATTCTTGCATGCTCTCGTGTGTTTCAGACTTGAGACTAAGAAAAATGAACGGCGCTCTCCATACACTTTGATACATGGTAATGGTATTGTACAATCCATGTAATCAATCTAACATAACGAAATAAAACTTGTCCTTGTTATATAACCACACCTAGTGTTTCAACCAACAGAATTTTCCCAACTTTGCATGTGTGCCTCCACTAGGTTCACAACTTTAATACAACGTAACCTTGGAACCTTGGAGGCATTATTCAACACTAGATTTTGCACTCCATACAAATGAAAAAACAAAACACACTATTGAAGACCTGTAAACAGTATGGCTTGCTACACACACACACACGCGACTTGGAACTTTCACGGAGGAGGAAACTGACAAAGCCCTCGTGGGAGGACCACTGCTACTTCAGTCACAATAATATTCATTCAGATCAATGGAATCAGCTCAGCAACACCAGTGTTTTATACAAGAGAGTGGATCCTCTGAAATTCTTCATAGCTAAGTTTTTTATTATGCTAAGAGAGAAATTATTGCCCAGGAGAAAGAAAAAAGACAAAGTAGATCTCATACACATAACTAGTCTTTAGGTAACTCTCTCTATTCAAGAACTTCATAATCAAGAAACCCAAAGGATCCTTACACTAATTTTTGCAATAATCTACACATACAGATAACCCAAATGCTAAATGTTGCAGCAGGAGGACAATAAATAAAAAAGGTAAAAGCATTGTGCAAGTGCAGCTTTTGCCCCTGGTTTTCATGTGTGCGCTTCGGGAAAATTACTGAAAAGTCCTTTATTCCAAAATTTATTATCCAAATGTAATTAAAATTTGTTTAAGGACCACATGCACTTCAATAGATGCCACTCTTTTTTAAACGTATGCAACATATATTTATCTATATGCAATTGCATGTGTAAAATAAAAGACATTTGCATATACCTAAAGATATTCTGCACCTAATTGAAAAAGAGTTGCACCCACTTAAGAACCTAGATCCTTAGTTACATTTGGATAATAAATTTTGCAATGGAGGATTTTTAAGCAATTCTCCATTTCATTGTGTGTGTGGGTTTTTTTTTTGTTTTTTTTTTTGGGGGGGGGGGCACAGCCACGGGGACATCAGTCTTGACAATGCTTCATTCAGATTATGCTATTAAATTTCAGTTCATCTCATCAGTGAAGGTTTTTTGATACAGTTACATGGATCTTATGTAGTAAGTGTAACTTGCTCCAAATACATGGATTACTCAATCAGAAGGCAAGTTGCAGCAGAGATAATGTAAAAGCTTAGTGCGGCATGCTCACCAATTTTCATCATTAACAAGTGCATGTGATGGAAGAGGTTAATGGAGCATTGATGATCAAGTCAGGAAAACAATTTGTAGCGAGAGAATCTCAAACTACCTGTGAGAAGACAGACAGTAGAAACTCATCAAAATAGGTCCGTCATTTGGTCTCTATTAGAAATGCCAACTTCAATAATTATTTTTACTATTTGTACAACTAATATATAAACCTAAAATTTTGTTCCACTGGAAAACAAATCTCAGAAGCAAGAAAATAGCCATGCCAGCATATTTTGACAAATAGAAGGTTCATGTTGCTGGCACGTGAGGTGAGTAACAAAAACCTGAATTAATCCTGTAATCCTGAACTAGTGTTCTTTTTTCCTTTTTCTCTTTCAATTTTGACTGTATTGATGTTCCTGAAGATGCTTCTGTTTAATGTTTCAAAACTACATATATCATATACATAATGAAAAGACATTGGACTAATCTGTATATAATTTCCCTCATAAGAATTTAATGTGTATAAAATCTCTAGGATGAAGTATAGCAGGAATGAGCAAAAGGTGGCGTATAATTCTACCAGCACCAGCTCAAAACAACTTATCTCGTTGATGCACCAGTTTTTAAAATTTACAACCACTCTCCTCTCACTGGACTTCATTTCCATGCAGGCGTGCATGCATCAAGATCCTCCGAAGTTCACTCGCAATTTCCTGCAACATAACAGGTTTTCTTATAATTCCATTGATACCAATTTGCATACATCTTTCATGCAAATCTTCATCGGCACTTGCAGTCAAGGCAACAATCATTGGCCAATTTCGGCTTCTAAATTTCCGAATCCTTGAGGTAACTTCGAAGCCATCTAACTCAGGCATTTGAAGATCCAAAAGAATGACTTGAATAGAAGATCCCGCAGGTGCAATAACAGCAAGGCATTCAGATCCTGAAGAAACTGAAGTTACGACACAACCTAGCTTCTGAAGCAACTTTTGTGTCACGGCTCTATTTACATCATCATTGTCAGCCAACAAGACTTGCAGACCTCTGAGCAGAGAATTAGAATCTGTGCGCTCAGAGGATTCACCAGGCTCAGAGATGAAAATAGAAATAGACTGTCGTAAATGAAACCGAAGAACAAGGGCCATGGTTTGAGGATAACCTAAGGTATTTGGCACAA
>JANTPZ010101252.1:0-11781 GCA_025593235.1 Vachellia pachyceras
GAGTGAACTGAGGCAAATGCCCATGGACGAATCATAAGCCATGTTTCTGCAGGTGAACCCTAAGTTATAAATAAATCTAAATGGATTATTTTTGTTAATTTTGTTTTGTTTGCATGAAAATTATCTCCAACAGGTCAACAAAATTCAAAAGTAAATAAATACAGGTAGAAATTGTGCAATTTGTGATGAAACTAGAAGCATGTAACAATCAGAAAATCATTTAACGAGCAGATATCCAGATTTACTATTAAAGCCCAGTCTTAAAGAAATGATTGAGCAGAGTGAACAGTGTCAAACCTGAATACAGGAAGCCCCTTTTTGTCCACACTCAAGATGGTAACTATGGACCGGATAAAATTCTGATACGGTATGATATGATAGTTTGTCGCCGTTACAATGATGCCCACAAAGTCAAAACATGCCTTCCAAAGAGTCATAATTTTCAAAGTCAGGTCATTTTTTAAATCTAATAATTCAAAAAAAAAATCAATTCATATACAGAATTCAAAGTTTTATTAGCCAGCTGATGAATGTTTAAAGATTTGTGGTTAACAACCCACCATATGCAAAGAAGCATCCCCATAGCATAAAAGAGAACATGAAGCTGAGACAAATGATGTGTTGACCAAGCCTTCAACATACAATGTTCCTTCTGTTAGACATTTACTGATAAGCTTTAAAATCCAAGTTGCAAAAAGCTGCCATCTCATTTTATCACTCAGGTCAATTAATAAACCACATCCATCAACAGGTTTGTTACTTGATGGGAGATCTCCAATAAGAGAAGGATAGTTAACAATTCCTTTATAGGACTCACAAAAGCACTTTAACCTTAGCTTAGTGGATTGTGTACTGCTAGCATCATGAAGACAGAGAGAGACCAGATGTATAATATCTGTGAAGACAACATACATTTCAACATTATCAATCAAATCAATAACATGATTTTTCATAGAAAGATCCATCAATAAAGATTGTTGAAGACAGTCCCTTACATCTCCTTCCCCTCCCAAAACAGAAACACTCCCCATAAAACGAGACTAACAAATTCAATGAATCAATCGCATAATTTGTCACAAAGAAAGCAGAAAATAAGAAAAGACCGATCAACTAGTTAAGAAAAAGGTGATAAACTGAACATTGTAGCTCATAAATTTTACATTCATACCTTCAATGACTAACATGGCGTCAACACAAAATTGTCTATATGCATCTCGCGCTCCAGTGCGAAGCAAAGATAAATGCGACCCAACTGTTTCAAATATTACCCCATGACGAGATCTGAAATTGCATATCATTCTTCAGAAGCAGCTATTTAAAAAAATGAAAATATACAGGTAAAAGACAGGGTATGGTTTCAATTAACAGAAAATGAGTAAATAGATCATTTTTACTTTATGTATTACCAAATCAAAAACAGAAGATGAATTTTCTATGGCAAGCAACACCATAAAGGCATCATGTGCCCAATAAAACGTTTCAACAGCATACAAAGGATAATGTTCATTTTTTGCCTTTATCTCAAGAAAAAAGAAAGTTCATACATTGAACAAACCGTAATACTAAATCTTGTCACATGCATTTTTGTCAACCTTTTAATGTACATAGACATAAAAGTTGTAATAAAGAAACCAAAATCTGGATTTTAAAGCTGAAAATTTGAAAGAATTAGTTGAGAGAAGAAAGCTAAAGACTTCATTATTAGAAACTGATATTTGAGATTACAGCATTCCAAATCCCTTGTAATATCAACAAATATACTTGTTAGATTAATAACATTATTCACTAGGTGGTGAGCTTCTATGATCAAACGGTAGACAATTTGCATGGTAAAAAATTAAGTGGAGATCAACATATGATGGATTTATAGTTTCTCTATAGTTCAAGTCCAAATTAGCGTTGCAAGGAGGGGTGTGTTGGAGATATTCATAAAATAATTCTTGGCAATAATACAGAAATAGCTAACAGCCATGCCAACAGAATTCAGAAAAAGAGAAAGTAAGTATCAAGCTCCAAAGTTAAAAACTGAAATAACTCACCCAAACGTGGGTTCTGCAAAGAAAGGTAATATCCGACCAATGATTGGCACTAGGGCACTAGCCTTGCCATGGTAAAACACTCCAGGGAAGTTTCTTGCGACGTTAGATATAAGCTTCAGCACGGCAATCACTTCTCTCTCGTTTGCTGCCAAAAAGAAAATCAACTTTATACTCCGAGTGTCTCAGCTCGAACGTGAGGAAACAACGGTAGTTCAAGCTTCTATTACATCGATCAGAGTGGCACCAGCGTTTTAAATTTGTGGCTTATTCACTAATCTAACTAAGACTTCACACGAATTTTTGGTTCGCCGATGCATAATGCGAAGTAGAAGAGAAACCAAGACACAAACTGGCTCGGTTATGCAAGAAAGCATTGCAATTATGAAAGGGAAGTGTTTCCCGCCAAAGTTTTCTGAGGAAACGCAGAGAAGATATAAAAAGATGGGAATGGAGAAAAAACATACCGGAGGAACAAGGGATGACGTAAGTATGGAGAAGATTGGGAAGGACAGCGCGGAACCTGAGCTCCAAAGCATCGTCGTCAGCCTTATTGGGACTAGGCGAGGATGAGGAAGCTGCAATGCGTTCTCGTAGTTCGTGTACAAGGCTCGAAAGGTTAGCCATCCTGCTCTCATTCTCTTCTCTATTTTCTTCCCTCGTAAGTCACAATACCCAAATGATACCTGTGCTTCTGAAGCACCTCCTTTCGAGTTTCTTCCTTCTGGCTCGATCGCGCCATTTTCTTTTACGCTTTTTCTTTTTTTTCTTTTTAAATTTTCAATCCCCCGTCTCCTTTTGTTTTTTGTTTTTACTTGTTTGGTTGTTTTGCTCCCTCAGGCCGGGGGAAAGCATGTTCCAATCCAAATGAACTACGTGCTTGTTTGAAAATATTTAACTCTTACTTAAAAGTATGTTCAACAGTATTTTTTTGTAAAATGAGATAATCTCCTCTATATATTTACCTCAGTTTACGTAAAAGTACTTCTTTACTGTTTTGCTAAACGGATCCAAAATCATGACTTGGTTTAGTTATTATCATTTTATGTAAACTACGCTGCTCGTAAATTTTGTTTTTAAATTTAATAACTAAAAAAATAAGATGCATTTGAAGGTTCATGATCATGTGGAAAAAATTGGTCATTGATGAAATACTAACTTAAGTGGTTTTGTGATAAAAGGTAGTTAACTTTGTTTGAATAAATTAAGAAAACTAAATAAATTACTTAAATATAATATATTCTGAAATATTTATATATCATTAAATTATATATCAATTTATTTAGATTTATTAATCTCCCTAAAATAATCAACTAACTTTTATATTAAGGATGGAAGGATAATATATTTAATTCTTAATATAAGAGTCAGTTAACTTTTTTTATACAGATTGACAAAGCTAAATATAAATCAACTACTCTTTATAAATTAGTTCTTAATATAAGAGTTAATCATATAAATTAATTTAGAGAAAAATAGTAAATATAAATATTTTAAAATATTGTATTTAACTTTCTTAATTTCTTCAACAAAAATCAACTACTCTTTTTTTATGCAGAGGAAACATAAAAATAAATATAGAAGCTACAAGTAAGTTAGGATCTTGCATAGACGAGAAATGCAGTTCAGGTGAGAGTAATAGTGCCTTTTTCGCTATGTAATCTGCAACTTGGTTCTGCTCCTATTGACAGTGCTGTATCTCCATCATCGTTCTTTGTAAAGCATGCATCTTGGGTACACACATGATAAGCTCGTAATGTTCTTGCAATTTACTTACTCCCTCTTTTATTAGTTGAATCGCCTTAAGACAATCATTATTCACCAATATCTTTCGAAATTCGCCATCCCATGCACATCGCATGTCCATGAGGTAAGCCCACACCTCAGCAAATAATGCATCACCTCCCCCAATGTTCAATAAGAAAGCCCCACCTAACACACCTTGTTCATCCCTTATAGTACCACCACAACTTGCTTAACCTATCATAAAACAAGTAGCACCATCAACATGCACCATCGTCCACCTTTCTCATGTTAGTGTGTTCATGAAAGCTTCCACTCTCCCTAACCCGAGAATGTTAGAGTTCCTTAATGTTGTTTTTGCTATTATGAAGCTTTGAAACATTACATTCACCCTTCCTTGAAGCTATTCAATGCTTTGATTTGAATTCTCAAAGACTCGTTCGTTCCTTCTTTTCTACAAAAGCTAGCATATAAGTCCAAAACGTTCCCTCCAATTGTCCTTTACCATACCAACCAACACATTTATATTCAATGAAATCCATCCCCATAAATTATAGTTGAAGAAAGAATCTATGTAGCACAGTTAACCAGGGAGTAGTCTCGAAGGACATGAAGGGTATCCACCTTCTCATGGTCACACCAAATATAGGTTGCATAACTATACATGGCATGGCGCATCCGTTTAGGGTTCGTTAGTAATCGGTCCTTAAGCACAAGACATAAAAAGGATATACAGCACTGAGGTATATGTATCTTCCATATTTTACTCTATATGTTGCTAGGCAACACTTCATCTTGGGACAGTAGCTGGTAAGCTAACTTTAGTGAGAGGTCACTATGCTTCTGGAGCTTCCACCTAAGAACGGCATCTCCATCCCGTGAAACAACTTGTTTAAAGCCTTGCGCTACCTTCTCCCAATTATTACGGATTCCTCTCCGAAGACTTGAGCCTACAAGTTTTATATGTATAACAAGAATCAAATATGAGCCACAGTGGTACTTACTTCGTAGAACTCTAACCCAAAGAGCCTCTTTGTGCTTAATTACTCCCCAACCTACCTTCATCGTTTAGAGTGTTAAACGATGCACCCCAAACTCCCTTTTCCATTGAACTCGACACATATCTTCCTATTCTTGTCTCTAGTGGAACCTCATAAGAAACATCTAGTTTTTTTTCTTTATATCCATGCAAATGGATATTGGAAGCTCACATTTCTGCATGGGGTATATAGGAATCACCTGAACTGTGGACATTATCAAGTCTTCCAGCGAGTGAGATAGAGTTAGGGCTCGTTTGGAAGTCCTTTTGAGAATAAATTTTACGGATTCCGAGGTAAAACTTTGATTTTGAAAAATCAATTTTGGAGAATAGCTTTTAAGGATTCCAAGGAAAAACCTAAGTTTTGAAAGGTGATTGTGTTTGAGAAGTTTTGGCTTTTACGGATGTTAGATTGTTGAATGAATATGAAAAACCTTATTATAGATGTACCCACAAAGGATATTTATACATTAGAAATATGTTCAGAATCTTTACCGTATCCCAAATATATTAAATCTAACTAAATCCCTAATATATCTCAACATAATCTAACTAAATCACTAATATATCTCAACACTCCCCCTCAAGTTGGAGCGTAGATATTAATTAAGCCCAACTTGTTACAAAGGTGGTCGACCTGTTTTAGACTCAATAGGATAAGGACCCTAAACAACAAAATAAACTAATTCAAAAAGGGACGTAGCCCGTTTATTGACTCTAAACAGCAAATGGACATGATAACACTGAACAGCAGAAACTGATAAAGCCTAGAAAGCAAATTGATATTACAGTAACACGTTCACGTCACAAGTAAAGGTCACACAAGGGACAAAGCAAAATGATGAAAGTACTGAAAACAAAAGGAACCGCTGGAGCTATACCAGGAGTCAGCCAATGACAAAACAGAAACAGCTGGAGCTACACTAGGAGCCAGCCAAAGACAAAACAGAAAACCGCTGGAGCTGCACTAGGAGCCATCCAAAGACAAAAGAAAAACTATTGGAGCTACACCAGGAGCCAGTCAAAGACAACAGAAACCGCTGAAGCTACACAAGGAGCCAACCAAAGACAAGATAGAATCTACAAGTGCCAAACAGAAGGAACCCAGAAATAAAACTCCAAACTAGGGGACAAAAATCACCAGGGAAAGGACGGCAAGGCAGAGATGAAGCCGGAAAATAGGAGCGCCATAAAAAAATCCCATAAAAATGGCGTCACGCTTCTGCGTGTAAAGAGCACGCTCACCAGACAACGACAAGATTCCTGGGAAACGCTGATCGAAGCCTTCTCGTCCTCCCTTTGTGGCGCATGTGAATGTCAGAGATAAATCTTCGGCGAATCTGGAAAGGGCAAGGAAACCGATAGGAGAAAGCATTGTTGACTTTCCATCTCTCTTGCTCTTTGTGTTTCTGTGGGGAGAAACACTCTTGAGAAACTGCTCTCCATGAATTACCAACACACACCCTCCCCCTGCCTCTAGACACACACTCCCGTAGGAAGAAGAACAATGTGGTAGAGGGGGAAAACCTTATGGCTCTGATACCATGTTAGATTGTTGAAGGAATATGAAAAACCTTATTATTGATGTACCCCATGAAAGGTATTTATAAATTAGAAATATATTCATAATCTTAACCGTATCCCAAATATATTGAATCTAACTAAATCCCTAATATATCTCAACATGATCTAACTAAATCACTAATATATCTCAACAACGGATTCCGAGACAAAAAGTATGTAGGAAATATAAAAGAGAAAGAAAAAGTATGAAAGAAAAAATTTATCAGGAAAGAGAGTGTTATTTGACAAGAAAATAACTTTTCAAAATCTAGGGTTCAAACCGAAGTTTTGTACCAATATAGCTTTTTCAAAAAACGTGAGTATTTGGACAAAAGTTAGGTTTTGGGAAGTGAAACCAAACAATCTCTTAGTCTTCTAGTTGCTTAAGCGTATCTACACCTTATCTAGTACATACTAACAAGTCTCCTTACGAACTCGTTTATGATGGAGAATGACTCCCAAGTATTTTCCCAAATCTTGTGTGCTTTGGAACCCCGACCTATTACTCAAAATTTTTGCCTTTGCTATATGAACATTAGACCAGAAGAAAACCAAAGTCTTAAACTGACTAACATTTTGCCTTAATGCTCTACAGAAGGTGTCAATACACCTCTTAATTGCCTCCACTTGGTCCTTACTGGCTTTTGCAAACAATATGAGATCATCTACAAGGAATATATGCGAGATCAGAGGACCTTCTTTATCCAATTTAATGGGTTTCCAATTGCCAATGTGTATTTCTTGTATAGAATGAGCCCATTTTTCAACTCATATGACAAACAAAAAAGAGGAAATAAGGTCACTTCGTCGAATTCCACGAGGCGGAGAAAAGTTAGTTGTCTTGCTCCCTTCCCAAAGTACTTGCATATTTGGAGATGAATGCAACATCGAAGAGTATGCAAAACTGACTTCGGTATATTGATTTCCTCTAGAAAACTGAAAATAAATTCCCAAGATAAACGGTTATATGCCTTTTCAAGATCAAGTTTAAGTTCCATAAAGCCTTTTTTTGCCCTTTTTTGTTCTCATAGTCTAGATAACTTCTTCTTATTGATCAACCAGTACCCACTTCTTATTGATTATATCATTCCCAAACTTTCGGATTCCTTATTGGTTCTATGATTAAATTTTTCCTTCACGATCTCCTCATTTAACGCCCCTATATTTTTGTTATCCATATCTTGAACCACACTCCCATTTTGATGATTTTTAGAAATTTTTGCCAAATTAACATCTTTCTTCCTCATAGATTCCGAAGTCACATATAGCTTTTTCAAGAGATTCTATTCACCTAAAGACACAATGCCGGACGTCACGTCATCTCCGTCCACCTCTATATTCTCTGTAGAACCCTTGTCTTACTTTACATTTTCCATCATTGTTCCTGATGCATTCGTATATTCTTTTATCATCGGTTCCTTCCCTATGCCAATCATTAGTGCTTCAAAATTCATCACTCTTTCCAAACACATACCACCGTAATGTCCATATTTACCACAATCAAAGAAGATAAGATGTAACCCCTTGTATTCTACATATCTCTCCCTCCCGAAAATCCTAATTGCTGGAGTAAGAGCTTTCTTCAAATCAATCTCCACACATAATTGAGCGTATCTACCTCTTGCTGTCAAGTAAGTGATTGAATCCACTTTCAGAGTCTTCTTGACCAGTCCTCCAATTTTGAATAAACTCTCTGAGTTAAAAAACTCCAATGGGAGCACTGGAATCCGAATCTAGGATGCAATTCTCCAATGTCACTCATTGGGCCTGTTTGGTAACCATGGGCTTATTTTCATAAGCACGTTTAACAGTGCTTTTCCGCAAAATGAGACAATCTCCTCCACATATTTGCCTCGGCTTATGTGAATAAGCACTTATAAGTGGCTTATGGCAATTTGCTAAACGGGCCCATTGTTCCACAGATCAAAATTTGGCTTCCACCGATGTACTAACACATAATGATCTGCCAACAACCAGGGACCCTCACAATAAGTATACTTCAAATCCACATTAGTCTTAAAAGAGGCAACAAAATATCCATTATCGATATCTCTGACTTCAAAGAGCTCCTTAATCCTCCAAATCCTCTGTAAACCTGCGCGCATCCCCCAGACAGGGATACTATTAACTACTCTTATGTTAAATATCATAGCAGAAGTGGTATAATATAATGCCATATAATTTTTCCATTATGTCTCTCTATTGAGTTCTATAAGAAGGAAATGATTATTATTTAAAGCTATTGCAAAATTAATAGATGAAAAAACAAATATGCAGAAGAGTGCAAAATAAATTCTTGAAGGTCTCCAAGTCATTTTCGATTTGTCATCCTCCTCTTCATCTCCTTCAAGCGCATTGCTAATTTGAAACAATGATACCCTTAATCTGCAACTTGTTAGCTCTGAGACAAAACAATCAACAATGAAGAAACTAAAAAAGAGAAAGAAAAAGATGAGTGATGAGACGGCTGGAAGAGGGGCAGCTTAGACATTGAAAGTTACACCGTATAACCATCACGTTATGAAGAAGACCCCACAATTGTGCTTATTTGGAACAACGTTTTCAAAAGATATACGCACATTCAACAGTGTTTTTCCGCAAAACAAGGTAATTTCTTTCACATATTTACCTCGACTTGCGTAAAAATATTTCTCTACCGTATTCCCAAACGAGCCCATTATAGGTGAGGCCGCTGGGAGCGTAGAGCCGTAACACCTTTTTTTGGGTGATAAATCATTTCAGAACCTTTATATGTACTTTTACAGCCAAAAATATTTTATAGGGTTAAGATAGATTTTTATCCTAAAAGTATTTCTAAATGAGCAATTTTATCTTAAAAATCTTTTAAGGATTAATATTACTTCAAAAGTATTAAAATGCAGCGATGTTATTCCCAAATTAATTGATCAAACGGTCAAACGTTAGTTGACCATATTGTGTGGATATGACATGTTTACATGTCATCTACCCACTTTTTTTTGAAAAAAAAAAATGTATCCTCCTAGGTCAGATTTTCCCTGGCTTCCAAGTACCAAGCTGGCAAAAAGCAACAATGGCTTCAATTCCTTCATCTTCTCCTCTTCCTTTCTCAAGCGAATTGCAACCCCAAACTCCGTCGTCGTCTCTCCAAAGGCTCCTTCGTTCCCAATCCGAGGCGAATAAAACCCCTGTCTTCGCCGGTGGCACTGTCTTCACTGGAGGAGATTCCTTTCATGCCCAGAACTGAGCCTCCGTCTTTTCCCAAAGAGATGCCAGTTGGTCCGAGTCGAGATCTGGCGGAAACTGACCTTGTAGTACTGCTGACATATAAGGCATTTTTTTGTAGCAATTTTCTCTTATTTTGGTTGGGTGGAAACGCTCAAACAATCCTATGTGGCTGGTCACAGGCTTAGCGTGCAACTTTCATTTTATTCAATTTCGTTTACAAAGCCATTGACATCCTTTATGCCCCGTTTGATACGCGGAACTGATTTTGATGGAAGTGGAACTGGAAGTGGAATTGAGATTAAAAGTATGTTTGGTATGCGAGAAGAAGTGGGGTATTATTTTAATTTAATATTGTGCAAAGACTAATATACCCCTTTATTAAGCTTCTCTCCCCTCTGCCGATTCAGACTACTCCTCATCGCCGTTGCCCACCGTGTCGCCGTCACCCACTTCGTCGCCGTCGCCTACCATCGTCACAGTTCACCATCTTCGCCACCTTTTGTCTTCGTCACAGATGGAAGAACACCAACGAAGACCTCACCGAGCCAGATCTCCACCTCCGAGCCAAATCGAAGACCTCACCGAGCCAAATCTCCATCTCCGTCGCCCAGGCAGATTGAAGACCTCCGTCGAAGGAGCCAGATCGAATAACTCCACCATTTCATCGTCTTCATCGCAGATCGCTCGCCTCCGTCACCGGGGAAGGAGACCACCCACCTTCGTTGCCCACTTCATCGCCATCGCCGTCACCAACTAGCATCGCCCACTTCATCATGACGTCGTCAATCTGAGAGTCAGTGAGTGGAGAGATGCAGGAGGTTATAATGGTCATATGTTTTCATTTCTATGGAATTCATCTCAGTTCCATAGGTATTGCTGGGAACTCATATGAGTTCCATGAAACCCATTTTCACTTCCATGGAAGTGGGTTCTCACAAACCAAACAACACAATTTTTCAGTTCCAACAATTCCAATTCCATGATTTCATTTCCAGCATACCAAACGCAGCATTAGTGCTTGTAGTGTTGATGAATCGAATCTGAGACTAATTTAATGCCTGAACGTTTTAATATTTTTACCAGAATGAAGAAGCGAAGCCTGCCATTTTTAATTCTCAAAATGCCATTAACGACTCCTGTGATAGTTGAATTGAATTTTGCTGAATTTCCAAATTTAGGGATTCGTTCTTCCAGAGTCCCAAGAATGTGATCCTACTGAACGTGAGAATTGGGTGAAAAATGATAGAAGTTGAAACGAGAGATATATTGCGGGAACCAATTTACAATGTATTGGTCAAGTCATTGAGTAAACTATGGTCTGTACCTTATTATTATGAATACAGAACATCCAATCTTGTCCCGCTTTGGATCCTCTCTGTATCTCTCTCTGCGAAATCTTTTTTGCCGGGTATTGATCGTGGAGTACCGAGAAGAGCTCATCTTCCTACCCAAGTCAAGTCGGTCCTGGGTTAGAGAGAAGGGGTAGGAGTGGCCGAAGGAGGGGATGCAGGTGGTTGAGAGCTTGTGGGCGGCCTGGGGAGAGGGAGAAAGGTAAAAAACAATGATACTGTTGTGAATTAAAAGTAAATAAGCAAGAGAAGAAAAGAGAAACTTTGAGAAGAATGAGAAAGTTTGAGAGGAATTCTATTCACTTTTTGAATGTGTAGAATGTCATGTACAAAGCCCTATTTATAGGCCTCAAGGTGTGACCCCCAAGGGTTATGAGTAATGAGTAGAATAATTAATAGGGATGAATATACATCATGAATCTTAGTTCATACATTGTGAACCTATGTACATGCATTGTAACCCTTTGTACATTGAACACTTCTTTAGTTTCTCAACAATAATTCATGTATAGTATTTATGGTTTAGAAAATCAAGAGTCTATGGACATCCACTCTTGTAATGTATTTACAACACTCCCCCTTGGATGTCCATTATGAATGTGCCTCATTAAAAACTTTAACTAGGAAAACCTTGTGGGACAAAACCCAGTTAAAGAAAAGAGTACATCATTTATTGATACACTTTCAAGTGCTGCCTCGTTAAAAACCTTTCTAGGAAAACCCAGTGGGACAAAACCTAGATAAGGAAAAAAGAGTACAGCGTGTATCTACTCCCCCTCATGATGACATCACTTGAGATCTCTGATTCTGCGAAGACCGATGCCATGAACAAGCTTTTGAAAGA